>BMAW01049345.1:15003-64978 GCA_019974015.1 Nephila pilipes
ACTGTAAAACTTACTACTTTTGTAAACTTACTGTAAAACTTACTACTTTTGTAAACTTACTGTAAAACTTACTGACAGCTGTTAAATTCTGATTTAGCAGCAAATGACTGCCAAATCAGAACTAATATATGAATCAGTGTCAAATTTGTTTCGGTTCTGTTTAACAGATGGTAGAACACAATGATAACAACAATTTACCTTAATGATGGCATCCGTCTTCAAATACAAATACTTTTTGAACCACCCTCGTATATGTATATATGTGTGAGTGTGCATGCGTGTAATGAATTCAGTTTTATCACCTTCCTTTTAATTTTAGCTATTTTAAAGCCAATTCCAATTCCCACGGTCGAAACTATAACTGCTTTCAACTTTCGAGAGAGCTGAAAGTAGAGAGAAGAGACTATCATCCCGAGCCCATTAGAGAATTCAAGAGCTTTCTGCAATAAATTAAGGGAAATATTTTTATTGTATTAAATATTTGTAGGAAATATAATATAAAAGACTCTCCTGCATTTGCAACAAATTGCTGGTGTGAAATTATTGGCGATCAAAAGACACCGAGTAGTCAGTCTGTCTGGAACAACACGCTTCTGCTTCAAATATATTAGACTTGATACAGACAGACTGCTGCTTTTTCACATGTTTCGCGTTCCCTCCTTCCGTCAAATAATTCAAACCCTCGCTCAGCAGCAGGTTTGTTGATCAGGAAAACATTGTGCATCGCCCTCTCATGCAAAAGAGTCCACGCGATTTTTAAAATGAGCTCAACTTTGTAATTGTTTCTGTGCAAGAGTGTAGAAGAATATCTGTGACAAGTTGAGTAAATGCACTGAGATATTCCCATAGTAATGGAATTCCCGTAGTTTTTATCATATTCTATTACTATGGAATATGATAAGAAATGGAATGTTCTCTTCTACTTTTATGTACAATGAAAGTTTAAATTTTTCTTAAGATGACCCAGCTCTGAGGCTTGCAGGTTGACATCGGGTGGACCACATGGCCCGCGGTTTGGCCAGGCTTGGCCTACATGTAATAGAGGTGGTGGTGTCAAGGGGTGTGTCGAATAAAAATAGACGTTTATGTTTAAAGATATTTATTGATTAAGCGCGCGCTGCTGGGGACAAAAGGGAAGTGTGCTCCTTCTCCCGCTTACATCCGGGGTACAGAGAGTGGCGCTGGTGTCGCCTGAGCGTATACAACACTCGTCCATCCTGATGTGGTCGGTCCCCGACCAGGCTGGAAAATATGCAGGTGAAAATTATACAAATATTAACAATTGAAAAGAAAAGGAATTTTTTTTTAAAAAAATAAAGATGAAACAAATTTTTAAAGTTCAAATTTTGTTTAGCTTAAAGAAAAAAATAAAGTCATTAGCTCTGGAATGAAAAGTCTTAGCGGGTTCAAATCCCGGCCGAGCCCCCATGTAACAGAGGTGGGGGTGTCTAGGGGTGTGTCGAATAAAAATAGACGTTTATGTTTAAAGAGATTTAATGATTAGGCGCGCGCTGCTGGGGGCAAAAGGGAAGTGTGCTCCTTCTCCCGCTTACATCCGGGGTACAGAGAGTGGCGCTGGTGTCGCCTGAGCGTATACAACATACATAATAAATAAACACATGAATAAAAAATGTACTAATTATTCTCTATTCATTATTCCTCTCAGCTTTTCGATACGGGATCACATAATGAGATTATTTATAATAAAACTAACAAGGAGTATGGCGAAAAACAGAAAATACAAAATGAAATTTAAAGAAACAAAATTACCGCGTCATATCAAATCAGCGTTAATTGGGGAGTGGTCTTAATTTACCTTGCTTCGCTAAAAGTGGTCTTAATTTATCTTGCTCTCCGATATTTAAAGATATTCTTAAAGCCTTGACGGTTAATAAGGGCTTTTAAAATCCATTAAATATTTATTTAAATAACGATAAGTCTACTTGTGATAAATTAAAATTTTTTTATTGATATGTAACAAAATATATTCGAAGCACACACAAAAAAAAAGTCATTGCCTCACGTTTTCAAAACAACTTCGAGAACTGGTGTGTCCAAAACATCTCTCTGTCAATCAACGCAAATTAATTCTAACCTATCAGCGCCTATATCACCAACTGCTGGTCTGATAATGTTTCGAGCTCACGAGTGATGTCTAGCGAGAGATGAAGAAAGTGCCGATCTTCATTTTTCCTTAAAAATCGAAACTGTTATCTTCATTTTACGAAAACAAGTCCCGAAACAGGATCAAAGTTGTTTCGATTACCGAAATCTCTTGTTTTGGATGCGGTTTTCTTTGGGGGGAAATAATTGATTTCAAATAATTAATTGACGATTGATTGTTAAAATTCTGTCTCTTAACCGAGAAGAAAGTGGACATATGGTACGTATATAAATATTTCGCTCTAAAGAATATGAATTAACTGTTTTTAAAGTTGACAACAGTGAAGTAGAACTAGAATTGTTTCTCTATTGAGCAAATCTCCGTAGAAATGATTTCCTTAATTATTATTGTTTTTAATTTAATATTTCAGTGAAAAGAACCTGACAAAAATACATTTGTTACATAAAAATCTCCAATTATCATGAAAATTAAAGGATTTTCAATGATTTGTGATTTTCAGTATTTTATGCATTTTTTTTTTAAATTAAAATTGCTTCGAAAGTACAATTACCTTATAGAACCTAATCTAAGGTAGATAAATGTCTCCAAATTTGTGGCATAGTTTTTTAAATAAGTATTTTGATAAGTATATAATGTTAAAAAGGATTTGAAAATTTTTTTTTTTTTTTTTTTTTTTTTTTTTTTTTTTTTTTGCTATATATTTACAATAAGTGTGGCTGCGTTATTTCAGTTTTTATTAACTGTTCAGGTTATATTTAGAAGTTCATGATATCAATAGGTATCTTCACTAACAACACTTGGTGAACCCCAAAATTATTTTGTACTCCCCAAAATTATTTTGTACTGAAAAATTTCTTGCGGAACTTAATTAAGAAGTGTTATAATTAAGTAATTATAATTATTATACTTCTTAATTAAGTTCCACAAGAAATTTTTCAGTATAAAGAATTGACTGTCTGCAATGCTTCTCTGTATTTATATCAACATAATCAGCCTCACGCATAATATGGACTTGTAAGTAAAAATTTAAATGTCTTATAAATAACGGCAACTTTTTGCATAGAAGAAAAGATTTAAAATTCTATTCTTCTAAGTATTGAGCCATATGGTCCAAAGATAAAATACGAAATTAAGTTCTTTTTAAAAAATAATCCCAAAATTTAGGGTGTATCTTATCATCCGGTGCATTTTGCGACACAAAAAAAGTGGCAAATAAAGATAATGGTGTCAAAAAGCACAAATGTGAGTTATGCGTTTTCGCTAAGTTCCAGCTTATTTTGACATTATGTAAAGTGCAAGGCCCCCAGTCCCTCACTGCTTGAGCGTACCATTATCATCGGAATTATACATGTATACAAAATTTCAGCTCGATCGGATGATAGGAAGTGAGTTTATTTTCGAGTACAAATTTTTCAATGGAAAGATATGCATACATATACATGATCATAGGAAGTTAAATAAAAACTTGTAAAATGATGATTCGCCGATAAAGGATAAGAGTATTTCAGCAGTAAATTAAATTCTGGTCATCGAACTATTATGTAAAAAATCTGTTACATTCTTTATTATGTATAGTATTTTTTTTTAATAATTAAATAACACGTGAACTTGTTTCCCCCCCCCCAAAAAAAAAATCATTATCTCTTAACTTTTTCATATATACTTTCTTTCCCTAAATCTAAATAAGATACAATCGGTAAAACATTTATTTTGCGATTCATGAAAAAATAATTTTCATAAGATTATGAAAATATTCTTGGCATATTCATTGCATACAATAGCATATTTTCTTTACTTTCATTAGCTTACTTTCTTATCTCTCCTTGAACTAGAAATCAATAAAACTCTTTCTGATAAAATAATTTATGGTTTTGTATTTTTATCCTTCATTTAGAACTTGTGTAATTACGAATGGGAACTTCACAATTTCACATAATAGTTTTGTATAGCTTTTTTTTAAATCTAAAGTTTATTTAAAAACCTTCTTCGGATTTTAACTTACTTTCAACATCCGATTGAGTTGAAATTATGCATACACATACAACTCCTATGCCAATACGATATTATGGTACACTCAAGATGCTACGGACTAAAGGGTCCTGGAGCCCAGGGCTTGCACTTAACAGCGCCGTCCAAGTGAGTTGTAATTTTGCACACACGAGTGGCTCACATAATTGATTTTTAGTCTTAAATTTCAAAACTAGAAAGAATTAAATAAATGAAAATAAAGTTTAATCAAGCTTTTATTTAAAGGATGTACTGAAAGGTATAAAAATAATTTTTTAATGTAAAATAATATGTAGTTTACAAAAGCTTGAGGGGCATTAATACTACTTTTGATTTCATATTAGTAAGAAGCTAAGGTTCTTAATTTATCAGTACTTAACTTCGTATCTCGGTAAAAGCTTCAGGCTTTTATGAATTATGTATTACTGTACATTTAAAAAAATATTCTTATACCTTTCCGTGCATATTTTAATAAAAGCTTATTATCTTAATTTTCTACTTATTTGATATAGTTAAATTTTCAAGAGTAAATTTGATGTTCGGGTCGAGAGAGAGAGAGAGATTTCAAGTTTTTTCGTAAAATCAGAATTTTTTAAATTTCAGAGTAACGAATGTATTTTTAATTTTTTACCACATGGTTTTCAGAATCAATTTTAATGTCAGAATCAATTTGTGTGTGTCTTTGATACAGAATACATAAACTCTCTCCTAAATTTAAGAGTTTTGCTCTTAATATTGGAGATACTCAATATAATTTTTTCATGTCGTTTCCAACGTATTTAACCTGATGTATTTCTATAGTGAAAAAAAAAAATCTTTAGTCGAACTTAAGAATGCATCCACTACTTTTTTTTTATCTGAATTGCTGAATTAACTCTGCATATTGTGGGTCTTCTTCTTTAAATTCTGGCATTGTTTTAAATTATGAGAAAAGATACATAATTTTCGACAGTATATAAAAAAATATTCAAAAGCATTTATATATATATATATATATATATATATATATATATATATATATATATATATATATATATATATATATATATATATGCTTAAAATTACTAGTAACGCAATTAAAACAAAGTACCATCTAACAAAAATTAGACGAATTCTTTGAACATTCATTATTTGCCCTTATAATCATTCAATTAAGGGACTGGACAATATATATAATTATAAATAAAATCCTTAACCAAAAAAAAAAAAAAAAAAAAACAAATACATGCACCAAAGTAGTTTAGTTTTACACTTATCGTTACAAAAAAGTTTCACCCGAAAGGAAGCAAGGTACGTAAATGCAAATTAAGAATTTTTTTGGTGTCTGATAGACATGCAAATGATTAAAATGTCAACCGTTTTAACGCGAATCAGGTCAGCAAACACGTGACTTACAGCACCACCAAAGACCCTTTAAAAGGTTCTCCCAAAATGCATAATTCTGATTCTAACGTGTGTGTTTTGCTTTAATTTATCGCTTTGGTGTTTCGAATGCCTTTGAGATAAAAGACATCCATTTGAACTGTTGAAAGCTTTTGAGAAGCGTCGCATCGTAGGACTGCATGAAGGCGGACAGTCATTTCGTTGGATTGAACTTTATATCGATCGCGCATATGTTACAATTTCATGCTGATGGCGGAATTGGTACAAGAAAGTCATCACTGAATACAAGTAGGCTCATGAAGGGCTAGCTACACGTGCAACAAATAGGGAAAGATCGAAGAATTGTCCGGCGAGCGGGAAGCACACTAACTGCCACAGTTCCGGAAAGTGATACTATCTTTGCATACTTCTGAAGTGCCAACATGACCGGTGGTAACCTCTAGTTTGAATGCAGGGTAGGCGAATGCCTACGACGACAAAATTTAGGAGCACCAAAAACGCCTCAATTAGAGAGCAGAAAAAACATACTACCCACAAAAAATATTTCGATTTCTTAAATCTGGAAAATAAAAGAGAAGTAAAATCAAATAGAACAGGAATGGACAGGCTTCTAGGCATTCCTAATTGAGAGTCATTGCATACTGGATTTAAAATGTTCTTTCAAATGCAAAAAACTTCTGAGTATTTCTGTACAAAAATTGTGAAATGCACCGGCGCCTGTCTACAGCTGACAGAATTTGACAAGCTTTTCCCACCCACATATAAAAGAGAATCAAGTTTAAAACAATGCTTTATTTATACAACAACATCTGTTTATGCCAGTGATACAGTTAGCTACTAGTGTAGTGAATGTGGAAAGTGATTTTTAGAGCTAAATGGGTATTATTAGTTAAAACACCCTAACATTCTTAATTCACTCAAAGATTTTTTCAACTGACTTCTCTATTTAGGTATTTATGCTTAATCGCGATTTTCTGGAAAAAATTTCAATAAATTTCGTTTTGTTAAACCGATTTTAATAAAACTTTTTGTTGTATATCTTCAACTATTTTTAGCATGGGCGTAAATAAGGGAAAGAGGGCGCTTTCCCGTCTTCGAAGTCGGAAAATTCATGTTATGTTTCAGAAAAAGCGAATTCTTGGAAAAAAATATGCCTTTTTTTTTTTTTTTAATACTCTGTTTTTTTCAATTTTTTCCAAAGTTTTAATCAGAGTTCAAAATAAAGGCATTTCGAAGTGGAAAAACGCTACTTTTTCCCTCCAAAAACATTCGAGCAAAATTTTCTTTCTTTCTTTCTTTTTTTTTTTTTTTTTTTTTTTTTTTTTTTTTTGTAAATTTTAATGTGATGCTGAAATTCAGCAGTCCCCCCCTCCCCTCGACCCAAGAAGAGGTGTATTAAGTATTAAGCCTGAAATCAAACACTTTTAATTAAAAATGTTTACGTTTTCCCTTTTGACAGTCAAAATGCCATATTGGAGATTTAGAGCAAAATACTACCACAAGATTTTAAAAAGGAAGAACAAATCTTGAGAGATTGGCTGGTATATTCGGTGTCAAAAAAATTTGGTGTTCTGTTTTTGCTACACAATTTTTGGTTATTCAAAATCAAGCTCCTTTTTCAAATGAGAGTTATGGAACCTTGGAAAATAATGGTAAGGTATTGAGAAAGTATGAAGACTCAAAAAATTTGTGTAAATGATTTGAAATTATGGATAGAGTACAATGAAGGTTTAGGCCATTGTCAGATAGTAGAGATTCCACTTCACATAGATGTGCGACGACTCTCTTCTACAACAACGTTAGAAGTTAAAAGGCCTTACTTAATCAGCCAGATGAGATGTCTTTTCAGTCTGGTTGGTAAGGGCATGCAAAAAAGCGACCGGTCAACTTTCCTTCGGACCCACTGGTCCAGGGTTCGAAACAACGCTGTGGCATCGAGGTCATCCACTCTCTCCCCCTCCTTGGGGTTGGAAAAACCATCGGCCGCCAAAGTTGTATTAATGTTGAAATTAAATATTGCCATGAAGAAATTTGACGTATAACATCAATTATTAAATTTCTTGGAGAAAGTTCTCTAACCTTCCGAGGCTGTGACGACATCCTTTTACTCATCTGTCATCTTTCAATTAATCACAGGATCTAAACTTCAACTTGAGTTCAAGCACAGACCAATTAATTAAAATAGCTGGTTATATCCAAAATATCTTTATTTACTCCTCAAATAAGAGGGAGGGGTTCTCTCCGCAGTTAATATAATTTCCGCGAGTACTGACATCTATAAACCATCAAAGAATGTTCTTTCCAAATAAGATTTCGAGAATCTCATGCAGTTGCTCTGACAGCGTCGAGACCTAATCGCACCAAATCTTCTACATACGCCAGAATATTTCAGCGCTCATCACATTAACATTCTTCTTAATACTATACTGCTGTTTGTAGAAAATGCAACACCATGAAAGAATCATCAGAATCAAATGAAATTTAATGCAGAAACGACTTGTACTGATACAAATAAATGATGAAATTTTCAAAACAAAAGAAACAAATTAAGCGTCCGAAATCAGTATTTGGTGCAGCCACCATGCGCTGCAATAAGTGCTGCTATACGACGTGGCATGGAGTCAAACAGATGTTGAATATCTGCTTGAGGAAGAGAATTCCATATCGCTTGTATGCGCAACCAAAGTTCGTCTTTGGAAACTGCAGGACGCGGATCACGAGCGAGACGCCGACCAACCATATCCCACACGTGCTCAATAGGCGACATATCCGGTGAATAAGCAGGCCAAGGAAGAAGTTGCATGCGTTGTGCTGAACAGAAGTCTCGAACAGTCCGCGCAACATGTGGGCGTGCATTATCTTGCTGAAAGATAGCTCCAGGGATGCCTTGAAGGAAAGGAACGACTTCGGGCTGTAGCACTTCACGGACGTACCTGTTGCTATTGAGATTACCCTCAATTCGTATCAAATTGGATCGTCCATGATACGAAATCGCACCCCAGACCATAACTCCGGGTGTTCGACCACTATGTCGTTCAATAATACACTCAGGAAGGCAGCGTTGACCGGCATAACGTCTAACACGAACACGGCCATCATGGGTCCACAAATTGAAGCGTGATTCATCTGAAAAGACAACTTGGTGCCAATCAGCTCGCCTGTCTCTGTGCTCAAGAGCCCACTGCCGACGCAGCCGTCGATGATTCGCCGTGAGGGGAATCCTGTATAAAGGCACCCTTGCACGCAATCCACGGCGCAGCAGACGACGACGAATTGACGAAGCCGACAATTGTACACCTGTAGCAGTAGACCAACGTGCTGCCAGCTGCCTGGAGGAAGCTGTGCGATCATTCACCGCCATGCGGAGCAGGTGTCGATCATCGCGCTCTGACGTCACCTTCTGTCGTCCAGTGCCTGTTTTTCGAGTTGTTCGGTGCTCGTCGGTCCACTGCTTCCAAACTCGCATCACTGTGGAACTGTTCCGCTGCATACGAGCTGCTATTGCGCGATAGGAAAATCCTCCTTCTCGAAGGCCGATTATCCTCCCTCGTTCAAACTCCGTAAGTTGCTTGAATTTCTTATTCTTCCGTCGTGGAGGCATACTCAGGTCTCACTAAACGTTTGCCACTAACAAATAATCATAGACTTTTTTCAACGTCCCGCTACAGCACTTTATTTATACGCTTTCAGCATCAATTCAGAGGGCGCTGCGCGCGCCGCGCACGCGCGATGGCTCTGAAACTTTATTAATTTGCATAATATCCTATAATTGACATTTGCTGCGAATTTCATTTGATTCTGATGATTCCTTCATGGTGTTGCATTTTCTACAAACAGCAGTTTATAATCTTTAAATATTTCAAATTTCTTTTCTTTCTGTCTCCCTTCTCTTTATCTTCATCCTCACCACTCATCAATTTTTATATGACTGCTTTGGATAATTAGAAGTGGAGCTGCTTGACTTAAGGATCGTTCAGGATATGTCCATAAGGACATAGAGGTAAGTACGCCTCATATCGCTACAAAGCTACAAGTTAAATGAACATAATAATATAAATGTCCTGAAGTTAATTCAATTTTTAGTTGAATTGACCTTATAATGGAAGAATAGAATCTTCAACAATAAAAATAGGAATGACATATTTAGAACCCAGAATGAAATTATTGGATTGTTGCATGATCACGTAAAGTCTTATATTATAATACGAGTTCGAAAAGCGAAATATTATTTGGTTATTCTTGATTGCACTCCCAATGCG
Source organism: Nephila pilipes (assembly GCA_019974015.1). Classification (NCBI taxonomy): domain Eukaryota; kingdom Metazoa; phylum Arthropoda; class Arachnida; order Araneae; family Nephilidae; genus Nephila; species Nephila pilipes. Next base: position 24,778 of record BMAW01049345.1, read on the forward strand.
AATGAGGATGAACAAATGACATTTGTAGTAAGATATATTTCTATTGATCCATCAGAATCAGGAATTGGAACTAAAAGAATTTCAATCTAGAACTTAAAAAAAATTATAATTTTTTCTGCTTCATGAGAATCTACTAGTAAGAAATTATCAGCAGAGTTAGTTTTATAAGCAGAGTTAGTTTTATAAGCAGAGTTGGGGGAAGTGGTTTGAGAGCGGAAAATATGAGAAGTCAAGTTTTCGACTATGGTTCAAATATTAGAGGCGACAAATCGGGAGTACTATTAAGAATTAAAACTTTAAGTCCTAGAACACATTACATAACTTTCAACACTCAATCCTTAAACTAAGTGATTAATGAAATGGCTAAATCTTCTTTGGAAGCAACAAACTTTTTTAAAATGGTTCTAAAGCTGTATACCATTTATACTTCATCGACTTTTCTAGGGCCATATTAATGGAATATCTCAATAATTTTACAATGAAACCATTGAATGATACTCATTGGAGAAGTCGCATAGATTCCCTAAAACCTATACGTTTTCAAATAGGAAATATTCACAATGCTTTAGCAATTATCTATGCGAATACAAAATGAATTATATGATTCGAGATGAGGTCATGTTTTATTGACAGTGATAAAACAATATAAGTTTTGTGTTCAATCGTCATTTGGTATAAAATTTTAAATCGTATTAATCCAATGAGTAAGCTACTTCAATCCAAAGATTTTGATTCATACTAAGACACTCATTAATTTCTGAAAATAAAGGAGATCGGATTAATCCTTTGTCAACATTATCTTGGAAGCTGAAAATTTATCCAACCGAAATCGAAGTAAGAAAAAACTTTAAATTGACTGACCACACCACGCCATCGTGTTCAGACATCAAAAGGATTCTTACGATCTGAACTTTAAAACTGGTCAATGAAATAGGCCTTGTTTTTTTCACTTTTAACTAAGAAAGGAGATCTAGATGATGTTCTTAAATTCATTACTTACCTTAAAATTTGGCTAAATTAGAGCATTTCTTTCAGAGTTCTGTCAATGCTGCCCATTATTTTGCTATCACGAAAGAACTTTTTCTGAATGAAAAATAATCAAAAATTATTTAAGAACCATGTTTACTTGAAATCGTCTTAATGGGTTAGCAATATTGGTAACTATGTACACACACGAATTAAGTAATCAATTATATCTGAAAGAAGTTATTTGTGATATCGCAGAAAGTAAACTTTGAAAGATATTGTTTTAAGTTAGGTATTGTACATTATTATACCAGTATTGCTAATTGTTTTAAAAGTATGTTTAAATTATCTCTGAAAATTGTAGGTACTAGTTTTAGTTTGTAAGTTTCATATGTCGTTCGTTCCTTATACTCGTATATGCAAATTTTGTTATTCAATAAAACAGTTACCCATAAATCTGTATTAGTATTATTGTCTTAATTCAATCATATATCCTTTTGCTAGTTAACATGACTTTATTATAATTCTAGTATTTTTATTAGGAAAAGGGTAAGGTGGGCAGAGGCATTTCATGGGTTTGACTTTATGGGCATTTTATGGGTAGCATGCATTTTATTTATTTTTGCAGGATTTTATTTATGCCTTTAGGGGCATCTTACAGGTAGTAAAAACGCTACAACTGGCTCTAGTGCCATTAACATGAGGTCGCTTGCTGCCTGATTGCTTGCATAGAGACCATTACGGAGATAACCCTTGACACCACAGCAACATCGCCAAAAACTGTAATGGTGCCACGAAAGAGTAGCTTGGAGCCATGTAGAATGGTAGCTGGTCATCTTTATTGATGAATCTCGCTTTTGTCTTGGTGAGGATTATAACCGCACCCATGTGTGGAGGTTACACGTCCGATACAGGAACAAAAACAAAATTTGTATTGACAGTCACAGTTGTATCAGTAATGTTCAGCTCATTCGCTCTACTAGGATCTTCTATTTGTCACCAAGTCCAATTCCAATGTTTAGGGTTATTGCTTAACCTTCCCTCGGTTTAGTGATGAAATCTCTGCAAATGTTTCATTTCCTTCATGCAAGAATCGTTGCAGGGAAGAGTCATTTTATATTCATTCTCATATATATATGAGAGTATGGCTTAATGGCCATCGACAAGAAATACAATTATTGAGCTCAATTATTTAATTAATATAAGAAATATTTACAAAGGAAATATCAAGATAGTCAATAAAGAACATTCGTTCATTAACGTTATAACAATGTATCCGAAAAAGAAAAAAAAAAGTGTCTTTCGGCACGCGTCAGCGTCTTTTTCTCGTGATCGTCTTCTCCCGTCTAACGTCTAGCAACAGACTGCTTGCTTGCTTCCACAGGTTGCGCTAGTGGGCCTGGAACGTCTATCAGGCATCACAAAATTCGGCTAACCTGGACTCGGCTGGTCCTCCAGACGACACTACAAATATATAAAGAAACAAAACAACAAAAAATTGAAACATTACGGAGTTTTGAAAAAAAAAATTTATGTTATTAGAGTTGAGCGGCGTGTTCCATGGTTTCCAGTATTTAACACACGACTTCGTACAGTTGGGTCCTTCGTGGCCTCCCTCTTTTGATAACATCATGGGTGTTTTCTCCTTTTAGTCAAGTTGTCCTGTAGGATCCTAGATACTTTAGTTACGTCTTTAGTTTTAGGTGTGGTCCAAACTGAGTTCTTTTCATGGCAACAAGATCTCCAACTTTATAAGATTTTGGTTCCCGTCATCTTAAATTATGCTTCTTCCTGTTTTCGTCTTGAATCTTGAAGATCTGCTGTTTCGCCTGTTTTTTAAGTCCATCTTTTTGAGCTTCAAAATTGGCTTTAAATTCATCTTCAAGATCATCAGCATGAGCATCTCATTCCATTGTCACTTTATCAGCATCTTCAGGTTTTTCACGATCAGGAAATTTGATAATTGCCGTTGAATATTTTAAACCTTAGAGCCTCTAGTACCCAAGACAGTACGATGATGTTCTAGAGGAATAATACATTCAACTGTCACCATCGCTTCTAAATCCTTTATTCTTTCATACAAACGCTGCTTAGCTGGTTCAAGGAAATTTTTAGCCCCTTTCTAAACTTCTTTACTACTATTAGAGCCAATTTTATGAAAACTAACAGTAACACCTCCTTGATCATTACATGACGATGGAAGGCAGGATTTGCTTTAACTTCTTCATAAGCAACTTGCTTTCGTAAGTTATCAATCATTTCTTTTAATCTTTTGCAGGCTTCATAAACTTCTTGGGGACCAACTTTAATGCTTCCATCAGTAAAATAAACTTGAACTTTTGAAAGATCCTGAGTCATATGTTTAATATTTGCGCCTTTCTTGCCAATTATATAGTTGTGCAACCAACTAGGGAAATCTATATGCTCAGTTTTAACTCTATTAGCCTTAGAATAAACTAAAGTCAAAGCAGGACTTAATTTAGTTTGTTCGCCCCTCAAAGTTATTATATCAGATTGCACGTCTGGTGGAGTCATTTCAACAGATACACCAGTTTCCTGTAAAATTTCTTAAATAGTTTGTCCACGTGGTCCAAAAATGTACTTATGCTGATTTTTAGGAACTTCAAAAGAAATGCTTTGACAATTTTGTTTTCGTTCTTCATAGATATTTTGAATTCGATCCTTTGTTTTAGCTACAGCTTCTATTTATCCAGCAATGGTAAACTCATCCTTCGTAACAGATGAAGGAGGAATATCGATTTTAGCCTTCGTTTCCCCAATTATTTGATTAATGATTTCGTTAAAAGTTCCAAAGATGAAGGGATAATACATTTTAGGAATTAACAGACGTTCAAATGCCAATTTACTCTGTTCATCAGATATTAATTGAATTTCATGGCGAGCTATATCAATACCTTCCTTTGTACCAGTTACTTTGATTAAATCTGAATTTTTATCTGGGTGCGGTACACTGATTTTAGTTTTGTGCGGTATGTAATTCGAAATTAATTGCAGTACATTATCTTTAAAAGTATTTGGAACGTCAGGTTTAATGTTCAGTTCAACTTCGTTAGAGGTTACCTCAATTGGTATTATGGATAATGTGTTAATTTCCTCTAAACACTGAAATTTGTCTTTGACAGTAATTCCATTTTCGTTAATTAGCGTTTCACCTTGCATTAGAGCATTAAGTCCAACGGTTACATCATAAGACACAACGTCATTTTCTACAACACATATATCTGCATTACACTTGAAATCATCAATTTTAATGTTCCCTTTAAAACAACCCAATGGTTTTACTCTGCATTTACCAAATCCTCATAAAGTAGAGTTCAATGGAGAGACAATTTCTTAACATTTAACTTATAAAACACTGATTTACGAAGTAATGTAGCTTGACTTCCGGTATCAATAAGTGAATTAACACTTAAATCATTAATCATTACTTTATTGTTAAGTTTTGGTTTGAACATAACATTTAAGTAAGCTACTTCAAATTTCAGATTTTCTTTTGAGCATTCCGAAGCCTTATGGTCAGAGGTCCCACATCCAAAATACTTAAGTACCTTATCCTTATGAATATAAAATCGTGATATGTAGCTTGGATCACCACAGTAAAACAAATTTTATTCTTACGACTTTCAAAATCATTATTTCATTCTTTCAGTACCACCACTAAATTACCCTTTATTTACACTGTCGCTTATAGAATTAAATCTATCACCGTATTCAAATTTATGTTTTATTTTATTGAAAGTATTAAATCTATAATTATGATCATATTTTGTTTTTATTTTATCGAAAGCACCTTTACTTTTTGCAGAACTACTTTTCATTATTTCATAAATTTTAAGTTTTTCTTTAAATTCTAATAAATTCTTGAATCCGTACCAAATGGTTTTATTTTCTTGTTTATCATTAATCCCTCTAATTACATAATGCATAAGATCTGAATCTTCTATTTTACCACAACTGCATATTTCTTTCATTTTTAGAAAATATTCTGGCACGCTTTCATTATCCCTCATTTTTCTTCTGCTCAAAAGTTCATGCAAATTAGCAGAATTTATCTCGAATGAAAATTCTTCAATCAAGGCTCGTTTCAGTTTCCGCCTGAAATTAATTTCCGGTTCTGCACGAACAATTAATGCAGCAGTTCCTAATACGGCCGTTTATCGGCCACCCTATATATATATATATATATATATATATATATATATATATATATATATATACAGAGTGGTTATAATTAAAGTGACCCTATTCAGGGCCTGCTAGAACCCGGCCTAGTAATTGAATATTGATAAAACTTGGTATATACGTTACATATAAACTGTAGAAAACTATTTTTGCAATAAAAATAGTTCAAATTTTGACCACCAGGAGCAATTGTGACGCCAAAAGAAGGACAAAAAAAATCTGTCAGAATCTTTAAAATTTATTCGATTACAGAATGTGCTCAACGTGGACTCCATTGACATTAATTACGTGTTGAAAGCGCATTACAGCATATTCAATGGAACGCGAAGAAACTTTCGAGGGATTCCAGCAACATGACATATAATGCTGGCTTTCAACTCAGATAAAGTTATAATTTCTTCTCCATAAACACGGTATTTTAGAAATCCCCACAACCAGAAATAACAATGATTCAAGTAAGATGGACGAGGAGACTAGTCAACCGGAAAAATCTGGATATTAACGATTTTCGCCAAATTTAGCGATTCGAAGCGGTTCTTTGACTTGGCTTCTAATGTGGGGAGTTGCTCCATCTTGCATGAAGACAATGGTCTACAAACATTGCCATTCCTGCAACGCAGGAATGACCTACTGTTGAAGGAATTCATTGTACCAAGTACTCGTGACAGAGCACGTTTTAGGACCTTGAGGAGTGAGAGTTTCAAAGGAAAACGGTCTGAGGATAAAATCAAATTCTGATTACCGTGGAGTCACGTAATCAGAATACAGTGGTTGTTGGTGCAGGACATTAGGTTGTGAAGCACCCCATATGCGGCCATTTTGATTATTCGCAGCTCCATCTAAAGAAAAGTGCTCCTCATCTGACCATAGAATTTTTCAAGGCCACGCGTCCTCAACTTCCATTCTCGCCAAAAATTGGCAAGTAAATTCAAGGCGTGTTTTGTGATCTTGAGGTTTCAGCGTTTCCATCATGTGGATCTTATACGGATACCATTTTAAAATGTATCACAGAATTTTTCGTACTCTCGCCCACAGAATCTCTAACTCTCGTGATACCAATCGAGCACTTGAGGATGAATAGCTGGAACTGGGGGCTCTTTCAACCACAGCAGTAGCAACTATTTCGACAGTTTCATTCACAACCGGTCAGTCTCTTCAAATTTCATAATCATCTTCTTCAAACCATTCTTAGACATGGGCCTTTTTCTCAATCCTTTTAAAAAACGATATTCATGCAGTGCAGCTAAGCTATTGCTGCTGTTCTGATAAAACAATTTTACCAGTAAAGTCTTCTGTACGGGCATGATTAACGATGACAAAGGCACGCAGAAGGATTTTCTGGCTTTCACTGCAAGTCACTTTATTTGTTTGACTAATTTGCGTAAGGAATTTTTTAAAAGCTCCATCTGGTCAAAATTTGGATTTTTTTTTTTACTGTAGAAATCTTTCCCCCATGGTCCATATAATGTATATCTAAATTTCATCAAAATCCGACTGGCAGATCGGGCTCTACAGGGGTCTAAATAGAATCATATCAGTGTATGTATAAATTTGCTGTATCAAAATCTCTTCGTGTTTGGTTTACATTATAAGTGGATCTAAAAGGCGTGCAATACAATTAAATGTGAAATGATTCAGTTTTTGAATCCATCTGCGATTGGAAATTGAGTACGAAATGAACAAAAGAATCCATGGCTTCCGGTCGCTCCGACCTAACCGGTTGGAGCAACCCCTTGCGGTTAGCAATCGTTCACACTAATCTTTACCGTTCCCCAATCTCCTTTCGTAGGGCTACTAGAAGACCTACCAAAACACAGGTCTTCTTGTTCGAATATACCTGCTTTGCGAGATCTTTTACTTCCGGCGAAAAGAGAACGTTTGGAGTAGTTTTTCTCCTTCACTCTAGTTCCCCTGGAACCGGTCAATCTAGTTCTTTCGTTCATATTGCATTCTCTTTGTGGTAAGCGCTGTCGGAGGCTCATCTTTGTGTTGATCAGTAAATGTTTTTTTCGGAGAATTGTGTCGGATGGGGTATGGGTGTGTCACTAGCCCTATTGGTCGATTGGGAGATTCAGCAGCTGGTAGAGGAGTATTTCGATGCCTGTTTGCTTGCTTTCAGTATGAAAGCGGGTCTGAAGTAAAAATGCTGGTAATATCTCCGGGCTTCTCCGCCTTGCTTACACGCCGTATTATAGACGGCTATTCACGTGGGAAGGCAGAGTGGAGAAACTTCTTTGAATAATTTGGAGCAGCAAAAACGTGCTTCTGGTGATCCGCTGATTCTTGTGTTCTAGCTCTTTTTTATGAATTAGTTCGAAGGAGCAAATCAATCTTTTGACCTTCATCGCTATGAACAATTTCGGTTGATTCTTAATTTTCCATAGCCATTTGGCGTGATTGAATTTTTTGGCGATAAATCACCAAATTGGTTACCGTGCAATTTTTTATGGCTACCCTATAAAATCTATTCAAGAGGGTCCGATTTTTCGTTAATTCCTTTCTTACGTTGGGTTGGATACGAATGTCGTTCATCTTTGGAGTGCCGTGAATTTTGAAAATGGCTTGTCTGTTGAAAACGTTAAAAGTGGATCGTTTAAAAAAATTGTTTTGGCGGATGAAAAAGAAATTCAGCTTTAGAAGTTTTAATGTAATCTATTTGAAATTAGTAATATGAATATAGTAGGATTTGTTTTTGTTTGATCGGCAGAAAAGCGTCTGTTGGAAGCCTTGAAAATGCATCGTTGAACTTCGAAAGAAATCGATTTGACTGAAGTAATTAGAATAGATTAAAATTTGTATGGTTAACGTGGTTGACAGACAAGCGTCCATTGAAAGCATTGAATATTAATCGTTTTGAATAATTCTGTTTTTGCGAAAGGAAAAAATCAGCATAGAAGCAATATAAATTATAATAACATCAGTTTTAAAGCATTAAATTGAATATTACGAGATAAGCAACTATTTTCCTGCTGATGGGTGTAGATATCTCTTCTGAATAAGGTCAGTAAATTTTATCTGTATGTTTTCCAGGTGTTTCCTCTTTTATATACTATGAATTTTTACATATCTTCTTTACAACTGAAATTCTAATTCAAAAATGCCTTAATGCTATTTAAGTTTTAATGGTTTTTAGAAGAAACTTTTATGCTCTTTCATTTTCCATTGAAACGCTTTGCTATTCAAAATCAGCTTTTCTACATTCTATTGTGCATTCTTTATGTTATAACGAGTTTTCAGTCTTACTATACTGATTTCTACATATCCTTTCTTTTAGTGAAAACGCCATCTTATTTCAAAATTTGTCTTCCAGATACGACGATTTCTACACTTCTTTCTTTCGGTGAAAACGCCGGCTTATTTCTAAATTTGTTTTCCATATACGAAGCCATCTTTTTTCCCTTTCTGGAAGTGTCGAGTCTAAAATACCCGGTTTTGGCGCCATCTTGGAGCGATTTCAAAAATTTCGCCAAGTGGCCCCGGTAAACTAGGACTTGACCCCAATTTCTTGTCACTCATCTCTTTTCCAGACAGCAGGGTTTATTGGTATGGAGATGATCAAACAATCGGCCTTTCATACGATGCCCGATCACCGTTGATCTTCATCTGAGGTATTTTGGTGGCCCTACGTTACATTAGTGTCTTTCGACTGATAGCCATTCCTTTTGTGAATGCCCATTCCAGTCTATTATTTCAACAAGACACCCCTCGTGTTCATATCGCTGCTATCTCAAAAGCTTGCATCGCAGCCTTAACATAAGTCATATTCCTTGGCGTACATATTCCTTCACATGTATCGTCAAACATGTCGTCCACAAAAATCCTTTGGGAGGGAATGCAATAGGCTGTTCTTATATAAGATTCTACCCCCAAAATTTGCAAGATCTGCATGCCAAAGTTCAATCTGCATGGGATGATTTGAGTCAAGGTAACATTCAGAGAGTCCACTACTCCATGCTATAACATGTGGCAGAATGCATTAGAAATAATGGCGAACCAGCATCATATTGAGAGTTAAATGATTTTGTATTTTGACCATTAAATTTTGTGGCATCCACTCTAAGTTTTTAATCATTTCTTGTTGTTGGTAAGCATTAAGTTCATTTCAAAATATCATTTCGTTTTGCTATTCCTTCTACGAACAACTTTTTTTTATGACGTTAATTGTATTATAGCTTTTAAATAATGGCATGTTTTATACAAATTGATACAGAATATCAAATCTATATTGACAGATACCGTCATGAATAATTAAGTGCCTCATTTCCTTTATTAAATATCAAAAAAAAAAGACTGATCCTTGAAGAATTTCAAAGAAAACTGAATTAATTAAAAATAAGAACTTGTTTATAAATTTGAATTCAAAAGAATAAAGCGAAAAATAGTTCACTAATAAATAACGCATAATCTGCTTTTCTAATGAGTGTTATTAAAATCTACATTTATAGAAACAATAATATAATTGGGGGAAAAAATCCTGTATTATCATCTGATTTCATAAACAATATCAGAAATGAAAGATTGAAAAAACTGCACTGAAATGACCAAAATTTGTTAAATGATTTTATAATTTTCGTTTGTGAAATTTAGGTAATTTAAAAAACATCCAAAAAGTAGTAAAAACTGAACTGCATGAAAAAAACCGAAATAAGAAAAAGTGTAACCTCTCTTTACAATAATTACTGGGTACAACACCCACAGATGATGCTCTCTCGTCAACTGGGACTTGGGTCATTCTTTCGGATTCACGGTGCGGTCGCGGTAGCCAACAGTTCAACAGCCGCGATCTCTTGGCCAACATTGTGTCGATTGATATTCTGTTGTCTGTGATATTCTGTCACGATCATGACCATTCAGCTATCGCAGCTGCTTGACAAATTTGGATTGTTGATTATGAGTACAATTCTCTTACTTCAAGTTTGCAATCACTCTTCAATCAATAAACGTTTTTTTTTTAATAAAACATTTAATATACTTTATATTAAATATAATGCTCAAATAAATTACCAATATAGCAATAACTGCTCTTTACGTAGTTTTGAAGACTTTCTGAAGATGTAGTACGAAATCTTCCGGCGCTTAAATAACGTGCATTATATTAAAAGCAATCTTCACTCCAAATAAAATCCTTTACATTTTAAATGTAATGTCAAGTTATATTTTACGTTAAAATCTATTAAATTACTAGTATATTAATTCTGTCTGATCGTCGTATATTTGAGAAATTTCTCTTTAGCTGTATTTTGTCTTTGTGAGAAAAATTTGTTCTTATGTATTGAATCAAAATCTAGTTCTGAATTATATATATTTATTATTGTAAAACTTGTTTTTTATTTTCTGATGAATTCAGAAAAATATTAACTGTAAAGTTTTCATCTTCTGCTCTTGATTTTTTTTTTACATTATTCGTTGAATGAGACTCGAATTTTTTTTCTATTTTAGATTCTTGGAAATCGAAATCTCGCTTGAGAACTATGCACGACGGACATTATATAATGAAAAACTGATTTCGCAAAGAAGGCTTATCTCCAAAAAATACTGAAATACAAATAGCAAAAACATGCTGGCTTTACTTGCATATTTATATTTTCAAGTACGTTTGAACTTTTTTGTATTTTTAAAAATTTATTATTTTGTGTAATATTCATTTTATATCTTTTAATTGATATTCTCTAAGAAATAGTAAAGTTTTTCAATTCGAACGTTTATTAAGAGTTTATTAACAAGTATTTTTTTTTTATCTTATTCAATTCAGATACTTCTCACAGGAAGGCAGTTTACAAATAATGATACTCCACAACTAATAAATACTAAAAGCAGTCCTATCCAACCCAAAAGATTTTGCAGGCCGCTTTGGAAATGATTGTTATTCCGACGGGCCGCGTGATTATTTATATAAATATATGATGAATTTAATTTGTCACCTTTCTTTTAAATTTCGACTCTTTTAACGCCAATTCAAATTTTCACGTTAAAAACCACTACCACATTGGTGTTCAAAATTAAGAGAATTTGCATATTTTGTCGAATTTCATGGAAAGAATTGAACGAAATGTAAAAATGCTGCTTCAAAACAAATATGCAACTCTTGTACGTCGAATACGCAAGCGTATACGTGTGTGGGGGTGGAAGCAGCCGAAAACCAGGATTTATAAGCGCGCACCGAAATCCGCATTTCGTTCACTTGCACATTTTGCCGAATTTCGTGGTGTTTTTTTTTTTTTTTTTTTTTTGCAGCAATCGATTAAATTAAAATTCAAACTGTAAAACTGAGTAACCACCAACATTTAGATGAGGGAATGAGGTGGTGAATTGTGGGTAGGCTAAAAGAAGGCCAGTCTCAAATCCAGATATGCAATAAATTCGATTTAAAGCCCAGCGCCGTGCCCAACTTATGGAAACAGTTTAAGGACACCGGATCCACCGAGAGAAAACCTGGGCAAGGTCTTCCAAGAGCCATGACGGCCAGAAAGGATCGCTATTTGTTCATTATAGAGAGACGTAATAAGGATGCTATAGCTTCTCAGGTCTCTCATGAGTTATATGCGGCCACAGGAACCCGAGTTTCAAGGGTCAGTTTCCAGAAGACTTCATGAGAGATGGCTGTTTGCAAGTACTATTGTTTGCGTCTCGCTCAGTTCTGCAAATAGGAGAGTCCTCTTAAAATGGTGCAGAGATCACAGAGATTGGAGCGTGGATCAATGGGCGACTGTTATCTTCACTAATGAATCCCGGTTCAGCCTAACCAGTGATTATCGCCATACTTTCATATGGAGAGTACCAGGGACCCGCTACCTGCCCTCCAATATCCGAGAAATCGACCATTTCAGCAGCTGAGGTTTGATGGTCTGAGCAGGTATCATGTTGGATGACCGCACGCACCTGCATGTCTTTGAAAGAGGTACTGTGACTGCTGAGAGGTATAAGGATATCTTGAAGTCTTATGTTCGTCTTTTCAGGAGTTCTGTTGGTCCTGATTTCTTTTTAATGGATGACAAAGTGAAGCCACATAGAGCTAATCTAGTCAACAAATTTCTGGAAAGTATGATATTCGCCGGATGGATTGGCCAGCCAGATCTCCAGATTCAATCCTATAGAGCATGCCTGAAACGCTCTGGGGAGGGCAATTACAATTCGCAAGCCCTTTCCGAGAACCATCTAAGACCTGAAAACAGCGTTGCTGAGCGAGTGGGACCATTTGCCGCAGGAACTCTTAAATTCCCTTATTTCACATTCCTATATATAAAAATAAAATAAATGAAATAAAATCACATTCCTATAAATCTGTAAGAGGGAACCATATCCCCTATTAACCTTTTTTTTTTTTTTTTTGTTCTATTCTGCAATTGCTGTTTCATACCTTGCGAATCCGATAAGTGTTACGCTCGATCATGCGTGTGTATTATAACTGTTGAGTGGTTACTTTTTTGCATTGTATCAACCCTATGTACGAACCAAATTTCATTAAAATCTGTCCAGTAGTTCTAGAGATAATCGACCAAATCGGAAAATTCTCTTAATTTTGAACATCAGTGTACTTTTCCCTCTCGAGTAGCAGGAAGTGGCTAATTCTCCTGAGTCCCATTAGAGAAATAATAAAGGACCTTCTGCAACAAATTAGTGAAAATTATATTTTATTGAATTAAATGTATTTATAAGCAGTATAGTTTTAAAAAATTGTCCTGTAGTTGCAACACAATGCCGGTGCTGAATTATTAGTGAGGAGAAGACGTCATCTGGACACCATACGCTTTTGGATCAAACATATTAGTTTAATGCAGCCAGACTGACTTCTGCTTTTTCGCTTGATTCGCGCTTCGCATTTCCTCCCTGTATCTAGTAATACACATCTGTACATTCGTTGGTTAGGTATACATTGTGTATCGCCCACTCAGCAAGATGGCCCTTGTGCTTTTTAAAATGAACTCAACTTGGTCTTTGTTTCTGAACAGGAATATGGAAGAAAAATTATGATAGTTGAGTCATTATACTGAGGTATTTCTATAGTAATGGGATATGATATGAATGACTCACGGTGAAATATTCTTTGGTACTTTTTTATGCAAGAAAAGTTTAAATTTTTGTACAGATGACTCAGCTCCACGGTACAAAGGTTGGCCAGACCTTCTTTAAAAATTATAGCACACTTAACAAATCAATAAACATTCTAAAAGTTATAGAACACTCTACAAATCAATAAACACTCTAAAACTCTGACTATATGCAAAAACTTTATTGCAGTAGATATAACACAAGTGCTTTGAGTTATGCACCCTGGAAGGATGCAAAGGCCGAATGCTGTCGTCCCCTTTTCTGAGAAGTGTGTGTCGTAAATCACAACAAAAGAAATCTTTACTTCGCTTATAAAGTTGGGCTGAAACATTATGAAGTTAATATTACTGGAGTAAATTTGGCATTATTAAAAAATACGAGATTCATTTGATGTTTCATTACATGAAATCTGCTATCATGTTAACAATAGTTATCTTTGGAAATTAACTCGATTTTTTTATTTAAAGATTTATTTGTTTGATACATGAAATAAAGTACTAAATTTCATCAAAATTTACAAAGTTAATAATAGGGACTATGGTTGTAAAATTTTCATCATTAATGTGTGTAATAGATTTTTCGTTTTACAATTAATGTATATATTGTTTCAAATTGCAGAAATAAAGTATTTTTCACCTATCCATGTATGACGAAAACATGACATGCTCATTATAAGACATTACTTCAATATAAATAATTATGTAGAAATTTGTAATTCACTCTTTTCACTATTATTTTTATTATTAATATTATCTACTTGAGCGACGAATTTATCTGCAAGTCAAATTCTTAAATATTGCAAAAGATTTTTATTAATTCGATATTAGAACTTTTTGGCTTGTTATCTTGAGAAAAGTGTCAATACTTTATTTTCGTATTTAATTCATTTTTAAAAACTTTAGTTAGAAATTATGTTTTCGTTTTATGTTCAAACTATATTAAATAGAATGAAGAATGCTAGATTCTTAGATGCTATTAATTATGAAAGAAAATTTATCCAAATATTTATATAAATTAAATTAAGAAACTATGGAATTTTTTGTTCATTAATTGGCAAAACCGAAAACAAGTTAATTTTTTGTTCCTGAAATCTTATTCTTGTTTAGGAAAAAGAAAAATAAATTATATATCTGAAGATGTTGAAGTGTGACAATCTTCTTTATTTGATATTAAATGCGTTCAAAAAATAATATAACTTTTTAAAAAATTAACATAATTTAATCTATGTCCTTGCTTACGATTGTGAATGGATTTTCGTAAGTAATTCACTGTTTGTTCCTTTAATTATTGTTAAATTATAGCAATGTTATGTATTGCGACATCCGGCTTAATGGAGTACGGATTAACGAGGTTTACTGTAATAAGAATGAGATGTATTTTAATTCAAAATTTTTTATAAATACTTGAATCATGTTTCTCATTTTCAGAAATTTTTCCAATGTGAAGCCAGTTCCATTCTAACAGCTGTCGAAGTGTCTGAAATAAAATGTCGGAACGAACAGCAAATATATCTTCCATATGAAGAATTTAAAACGGAAGCATGCTCTAGGTGCTACAAATATATGCCTTCTGTTGCCTTTCACTTCAAACTGCAGTAAGTTTCTATTTAAATTTTATGTTGTACAACTTTGGTGCATAGATTACGTATTCGTAAGTTGATTAAAAAGCTAAATTTCTTGCTGCGTAATAAAAGAGTTTTGTGCATTGAATCATGCTTTATTGTTCTGGAAAACTTGTTCAGTGACACAAAGAAGTGAACACAATTGTCTGTGAATTCACATTTTACTGCACATCACAAAAATAGCTTGACAAGAAGAGCAAGAGAACACGGTTATAAGAGCCAATTCGTTCATAGATCATTTGTCTGTACTTACAATAATTTCAAAATCCCAACTCGTTTCACAGCTTTCCATATTCGAACTGATTGTATAGATCCAATTTTAGCTTTCCGATTATCGAAGTGAACCCCGTAGAAGAAATCATTTGTGTTTTTCTTGGTGCCCGTGTTCATTTTCAAGTAGGAGAAAATTAATTTAATTATCAATTCAATAAGTCAATGCAATAATACAATCTCAATTATCATTACTATTTTTTAATTAAAATAGTTTATACTTATTTTGATGTTTTAATTTTTATTAATATTACAAGATGTGTCCCAAAAGTAATGAGAATTTTTTTTAAAAAAAAATTATACAATTGGCAACGAAATACACCTGATATTATTCGGAGTATGAATCTTAAGCGTTAATACAACGAGTCCAGCGATGCTATATTATTGTTCGTAACACTGTGCAAACTCATTTTGCGAGATGCTTCCAAGCTTTGTGGTTACGCTTTTTTGAACGTTTTCGACTGCGCTGAAATGGTGTCTTTTTAATTCCATCTTTACTTTAGAGAACAAGAAGTCGCAAGAGGATTATTCTGGACTGTATGTTGAATGGGGAAACAATGGACGTTTTTATGGAGAGGTTCCATAGTTTCATCACACATTTACATAGTTAATTGCGTATCGTTGTTCAACACCTTTCCGCACCATGAATGCGACGCTGTATGTGCCTATAATGGCCCTCTATAAGGTCATAACGAATGCTTAGACAAATCGGACCACTAACCTTTGGAATACGTAATTGAAACTTCAATTCACCTGCAGCCACCAACTGTTTCTCTCTGTCTCCTTTGGTAGTTAATGTTCTAGAAATACTCAAAAAAAAAATTTATTACTTTTGGCTCAAACCTTGTAAATCATAGTACAAAAAAGAGTAATAAAATATTCGTAAGAACGATTCAAATTCCGAAAAAGAAGCAGAAATAATACCGATGCAATAGTCTGAAATCGAAATTTTCTTTAAAAAAATGTGTTGGTAATGTAACTACTTTTAATTACCCTTTACATATACGTTTGTTGTTGATTTTTCTTTGTAAATACGTAACTGTGCTCTCACAGAGAAAAATTATATTTCAAAAAATGCATATTCACATCGTAGAGAAATTTAGGATTTCTAGTTAAGCCATGATATATTCGTATTATCTAACGATAAAATACAAATATAAATCACTGAAAAACACGATGAGATAAATATTTATTAAACGATGAATGGACTTGTACAAAACATTGATGTATAATTCTTGTAAAAGTATGTTTAATGACTTTCAATATTCATGAATAATACAAAGGAATCATTATTACGACGGCTTCTCTCAAACATTTTGTAACATCTCTGAGAACATGACGTCTTGCTACTTAACTGTACTGTTTATCAGATTCACGTGTCTGAAGCGCAGGAATGTACAAGCAATAGATCAAAATAAAATAAATTTGATTAAAAATAAGATAGTCTGTTACTTCGAAAACGGCTTTACTTAAAGTTTCTATCTCGATGAATGAATGACTATCCAAATGGATATTGCTCAATGAAAAAAAAATTGTGTTATTGTTATGTGTAAACTAATATGTAAGTTTTGTTTTTCAAGCATATATATACATACGGATAGCGATTGATAGCAATAACTTATAATATATATATATATATATATATATATATACACATACGGATAGCGATTGATAGCAATAACTTATAATATATATATATATATATATATATATATATACGAATTTATTGTTACATAATACTCGGATCAGATTCCTTTAAGAGATGTTGACAAGTACTTATTAAGTTGATTTTCTTACGACGCGTTGTTAAAACGCGAATCATAATTATTATTGGGATTAATTGTTTGATTGTTTATTCAATCGTACTCAGAAGTAAGATAGGGGCTACTGACAACAAGCTTCAACATTTTGAACCGCGGTCTAGTGACAAGGGCGACATTGAGCTTGCATCACGTTATCCAAAATTCCACACCACACAAAAGTGAAAACTTTAAGCTCTGACAAAATTAATGTGCATCAACTCTGTAATATCCTAATCCTTTAATCAGCTAACATCAACAAAGACATCTGGATTGGTGTCATGCCGAATAATCATGTTTGCTTGTAGATTATTATTATACCCAATAAGCTCTTACTCATCAACAATCAAGAAAGTTTGGAGCGTTCTTTCAGATCCACAGTCTGCATTGTAATTTTGATCCACGTTCAGAGGACGAAGTGGACACCTGAACTAGTACCTCACTCTCCACATCCATGCCACACGAACATGAAGACTTTGAACCCGCTACACGCAGAAGCGTAGCTAAGATTTTCAATTCCCGGAGATAACTGAAGATTTCGCCCCCCTCTGATTGTCAAAATGCAATGGAAAAGGAAAATAAAATTTTAAAAGTGTATTTAAAATAATAGTACTATAAGAAAAAAATTCATAAATTTTTAAAAATAGTTTTTAATATGTTTTTTTAATTTTTTAAAACACTTTTATGTGTATATTTCCAAGGTTTCCTAACGTCGTAATAACGTCAAAAATATTTCTGGGTTGGAGTCAAGCATTTTAAAGTATTGGAGGCAATAAATGATTGTTAGCTGTATATATAGAACTATTAGGAGCTTCGAAATTAAAAAGAGACAAAAATTATAGGAAAAAGGTATCCTTATACTGAGAATGAGAATGCTTTTTTAAAAACTTTTTAGTGCATTTCAGAATGAAAAACATTTCTTACTAAAATTCCACAGCATAAATTTGGCGTCTCCTGAATATTACGTTCGGAAACAACTGTACTCTATCCTTTTTTTTTTCCTTTTCCCAAGCTACACTTCTGTTTAAACGGTGGCTTTGTTGTGAAATCACTCTAACCCACACTTGACATAAACAAGGCTGACAATGAACTCGCGACCGTTACCATTCGACTACTACATCCGTAAATGAGTACCTGGTTTTGCAGATTATCTCTGATACACTTGACCTCGATGGAAACAAGGCATGTTTATAAATTATGTACGATTATACTTAAATTTTTAATTAATTTTTGTACCTTGCAGAAAAGCATACCTTTCTGCACACTCTACTTACACAAAAGACAACGCTGCTTTTGATAACAGAAAAATAGAATTTTGGCTGCAATCGAAAAAATAACATAACATTTGACTTGATAAAAGAGCAAGTAAAATCTTGGTTTATTGTTTCATAAAATTATGAAACAATAAACCAAGGGATATGTCTACGAGTATCTCTTTGTTTTTTATATCTAAACCATTTCAAATCATGTCAAAAGTTGTGTTTTGCTTCTTTTCTTTTAGCTATTTACTTTTTATTATGCTTCCCCAAAATCAAAATTATCTGCACGGCAGATTTAAATAGCCCTGTATTTCTATTGTGTTGCTAGATTTCCTTATATCAGAAGATTAATTAAAATAAATTAAAGGCCAAATTATAATACCCCTAACTAATATTTCAAGAATCAATACATTTAAGATTATTTAAGCTCAAATGTTTTCTATTTTATTATTTTACAAACATTATATTTCACAGAGTTTAAAGCATTTTATAGTAAGTAATGAGAAGTTAAGTTATCCTATTATTTAAGGCTTCCATTTTGCAATGCATTTTGAATTCGAGAGTGTAATGTTAATCTTATGAAATTTTTACTTACTTTCTCAAATATAGACTGTTCTTTTTATTAGAATGCAATCAAGTGCAACCAAAAGAATGAAAAATAAGGCAAGTTTCTGTGTCTGATTGCATCTTCCCTCTAGGTTCGTTAAAATATCCACAAAAATACTACCAAAATTTGGGAAAAGATTGAAAGAAAGATATTATTTTTATTCTCTAGAATGCACTTTATTGCCCCTCCTATAAATATAATAGTTTAGGTTTAAGAAGGTAAACAAATATTCCAAAGTATTAGCATAACGACTAGTAATTTGGATGATTAGTAGACGGGGATATCAGCTAATTTCTGATTTCCATTTAAACTACTGATATCAGCAGTTTAAACAGAAACTAGCTTTTCTTAAATTTTTTAATCTTGTGTCTGTAGTCTTACACTATTTTTCTAAACTCGCGTACTATTCAAATCATATTGATTGAAACACGTGCTTTCTGGTCACACATGTATTTCTTATTATATCATTACGACATTATTTCTCAGTTCAGTAAATAATATCCAGAAATGATTTTCTTAGGTATACCAAAGAATTAGGCACTCTGTATGATCCTCGTATCAATGCTTCTCATTATCTGAATCCCTTCAACATCAGCGAAGTTTTGAATACATTTGTTGATGAGTCGTTTTCTGAGAAATGGATATCATGTTGCAAAGCAGCATGGGATTGCTGCAATACTATGATTAAAACTCCTACATCATTAAAAAGTAAGAATTTGTTATTTACTTGACACTATCCTCCTCTTTCCATTTTCACTCTTTGTATGAATGCTGAAAGTGTTACATTTTACTGTGGCTTCCTATCCTGTGAGTAGATACCTTTCACTCTGAAAGGGGTCTAAAATAATATAAATAAGTACTCAAGTTGAATATTTGTTGTGAGTAAAATAAAATGCACATTACAAAATGCATTAGACTTAACAACAAAAATGAAAAATTGCCAATTTTTTCTCTAAGAAAATATATTTTTATGTCAAAGCTACAAATTTTAAGGTCACAAAATCGAGCTTACACCCAATAAAAATTACAGTTTTGATATCATTCTTTTTTGCAATAATCCAGAATAATAGTTTTTTCTTTTAAGAAATTAATATTTGGTATACGAGAGAAAAAAGTATTTTAGGTGTGGAAATGAACTCCGGAACTCAAACTAATATTGAAATTCGAAAAACTGTAATTCTAATGTCTGAGGTAAGTAAATTTTCGCGTGATATTGTAAAATGCATATGCAAAGGAACTTCAAGGTAGCCTCGAATTACAAAAAATTATGCAGCATAAAAAAATTTGGACAAAATGCGAATAAACCTAGAAGAGGGTGAAAAAGAGTCCTTCAGTTCGATGATCAGTATAAACATCATTCGAAATGCAAGATAAACTCCGAACGCTGTAAAAATAGCATCTTGTGCTTCTTCAGCAATAAGAAGATTTGTTTCTACAGAAACAATTCAAAAAGTACTCCGAGAAGCAAATTAAAACACTTAGCTAGAAGAAAACCTTCAACTCTAAAACAAATTTTTAAAAAAGGGTTATGTTTGCTAAAAAATCACATTTCAAAGTCTCGGTATTTCTGAAATTATGTAATATTCAGTAATGAAAGTTCATTCAATGTTTTTGGAAGTGAGGGTTGACAGTATGTTTGGTGGAATCGTAACTCTGAACTGCTTCATCCAAACACCGTTCGCATTGTGAAAGAGATGGTTTGGTTCTTAAATGAGATTGTATGTCTCCAAAAGGCTTTGAAATGTAAGTTTTTATTGAAGGAGTCATGAATAAAATGAAAAACTTGGATCTACAGAAGAATAATTAAGAACTAAGGGCTTTAAAAAAATTCTTCATAAATTACGTTAAGGGTCGCATTTTATGTTTAAAAAAAAAACGAACCAAAACATTCTGTTAAAATTTTTTAAGTTATAGTTGTTGTTCAATTGCAAACTGAATTGTCTGCACCACTTCAATCTCTCGATCACACTGTGATAAAAAAAAAAAAAAAAAAAAAAAATGTTTTCTTAGTTAAAAAATTCTATTCAAAATTATAATATTAGGAGCAAAGAATACTTACTACACAAACCCTTACAAATCAATGTACAGCGTTTGAACGGTACTCTAACTTTTAAAGATTATGCATCGAAATATGAATTTGTTTTTTGAAAATTTTTTTGAGTAAAATCATACTAGGTGAATAGTCAATTTTGCAACTTAGAAATTTGTAACTTCAACGCAAAATTTATGGTTATTAAAATATCTATTCTTCATTTTCGTTTCTTAGTCTCTAATACATTTTATGGTACGTTTTAATTTTATGAATATTTAACTTAAATAAGAATTTAAAATTGTTTTACGCCTGTAGGAAATAAAATAGGAGGTATATATTCGACTTTGGAAGCCACTGTATATTATAGTTTATTTTAAGCGATTTTATAGACTTGCACATAATTTTCCGGTAGTGTCTTATATTCCTAAAGATTGTGTAAGTATTATATTTCTTCAGTTATAATATAATCCCTGTTCGGTTACCTATCTTACTAAATTGGTAGCTCTACAAAGTTAATTGTTAAACCTTCAAAGAAAATCATCAAATTTCATGGTTTTCCACAGTGAAAATTTGTAAACGGGTGGCAGTAAATGAAATTCCAAGCGAAGTAGGGTTTTTTTTAAATTATTAAAGTATAAAATAATTTAGTTATAAAAATTGTAACTTCGAAGGAGATTATTTACAAAGAAAAGTAAGTTTTAGGTTAATTTCAGAATGTTTCAACATTTCCTAAAAATTCAGAGTATAACAACATTTTTTTTTTAAAAAAAATCATAAAATTCAGTAAATAACAATCAATCAACATCTTCTAGCCTTTTCAGAATACTTTTATAATCATTCAAAATCACAAGCATTCTAAAAATGATATCAATTATAACAACAAAATGAATCAATACAAACGATTCTTCGACAAGAAAAATTTAGTATCCAAACTTTAAATTAAAACAAACTGTAAAGTATTAAATCGGAGAGTAAATTATTAAAGCTGCCGATAATATTCTGCTAAAATATTAAAATTAAAGTGAGGGATACATTTTTAAATCAAATATATTATTAGAGACTTAGTTATTGTTGTTATAAAATAAAAATTCGATTAAGTAGATCCTTACATATTAATCTATTCTGAACACTAATACCTTGTGAGATTTCTCGGCAGACTTTTTTTCAATAGTTGAATTAAATCTTCAATTTTCAGTTTTAAGTAACTTCCCGAAAGGCTGTCTAATTATTCTAAATATAAAATTCATCCAAGTTCATTCAAAATATTTTTTTTAATTTAATATCTTTTTAAAATCATACCTCAATCATCATAAAATATTAAGATAGGACGTCTTGTAAAATAGATCGTATCATTGGTTTCAAAGATTCTACTTCAAACTTTTAAGTGTAAATTGCATTTTAACTGTATTCGTTGTTGGTCTTAAGAAATCGGAAACAGAATTAGTTTCCACTCTTGTGTTTCTTTAAAACTGTTCTATTGATTTATTATTTTTGTTTCCTACAACTTAAGGGTCTATTCTTTCATTTATTCAAAATATTGTTCTTATCAATATTGATGATTCGTATGGGTTTTTTGGAGCAGCATTTCTCAACATTTTAACATTAAGGACACATTTCATCGTTTTTAGTGAATTGAGAAATTAAAATACGCTTCGTTTATTATTATGCATTTATTACTTCAATTGTAATGATACTGAATATATACAATTAGGTATATATAATGAAATAAATGTGTTATTCTGTGGTCAGGTTCCTAACAGATTTCGGACCAATACCAATCCACTGCCTGGTATTTGGGTCTTAGAGTATGGCTGTAAATTTTGATGTTTGAAATATTTTCTTCAAAATTGCATATATTTTTCAACAGATAACAAATATTGTCCTCGTACGTGGGATGGGTGGCAATGTTGGCCTGATACTCCGGCAGGAACTACTGCAAGTTTACCTTGTCAAGACCATATTTATTTTGAAAACGGCCCACCTTCTTGTACCAGTAAGTAATAACAGTTAAATCATAAAATAATGCACTTTATGTATTTTGTAATTATTTTCAGTGATTGTGCATCTCGTACTGTCGTTAATGTAAAGTAATCGAATAAATGTAGAGATTTTTTTTTATTGCTTTAGTAAAAACATTTATAAATAAACATTGTACTGTATTGAAGACTATTAATAAAAATGACTTGTTTTCAGGACATCACATTTATTTGCGCACATCTTTTCAAACATAAATTCAAGACACAATTTTACACAAGCACCACTTTTTCAACGTTCTTCTTTACCTCTTGGAACCAAACTCAATTAAATTTCATATCCGTTGCCAGTAAATTATCTAAAATCAAAACTATGATCTGGTGTTGCCAAAAAAATATGTCTTAATAAAGAATATTGAAAAAGGTATCACTTTAAGTTTAAATCGTCTGCTTTTAAAAGTAGAATAGGTAATATCTTAAATAAAGTATCACATTAGATTAAATCGTCTGCCTTTAAAAGTCGAACAGATAATATCTTAAAAAAGTATCACATTAAATTAAATCGTCTGCCTTTATAAGTTGGACAGATAATATCTTAAAAAAGTATCACATTAAGATTAAATCGTTTGTTTTTAAAAATTGAATATGTCACAACACATAAATAATTTTAGAGAATGAGTGTTTTGTAATAAATGTGTTATTTCGGTGCTTTATAAAAAGCAAATAATACAAATCAAACATATGAAAATTTAAATTAGGAGTAATGCTTCTGTAACAGAAAACACAAACTTATTTTTTATAATCACTTTAAAAGAAAATGTCATATTAAAAAAAATTGTACGCGCTATTTTTATATCAGTTAAAATTGACTACACTATAGTTGTTTTCGATTTGCGTGACCTTACTCTATTTTATCAGTATTAATAAGGAAACATTGACAAAAAAAATCAAAAAATGACTATAAATAATTCGCTGTTAGGAGGTATTAATACATGGGACAATGAACTGAAAAATGCATTGTAGAGCTGTGGATTCGTGAACTTCAAAAAAATAAAAAGGTATAATAAACATATTGAAAATTCATTATTTTAACATAAAAATGTACGACGAGGTATCGTAATATGTGTTTTAATTATTACTAAAAATAACTGAGATATCTAGATAAAATTTATTATTCATGTAAAGGGACCTTTATGTACACAATGTTGTAAATCACAGCTGTTTAAGTTGATTTATTTGGTTTCAGAAAGCCGTAGACTAAGTTACCCGTAGTATCGTTTAGTTTTAATTATTATCCTGGACTATCGTGAAATTTTAATTTTCACTATAAATAACCGAAACAGAATTTTTTTAATTCTTCATTCTTAATACTTTTCTGCGTAATCACCACGCAGAATTACACATTTCTCCCAGCGTTTTTTGACCTTTTGAAGGCCGTCTTTGTAGAACTCGGCAATCTTCTCCATATTGCGGGTTATTTTACTCTGCGGTTTCCGAACAAATCAACATTGCAAACTGAAATTTACAACATTATGTTATTGAGGATCCAATAATGTGCGGAATAAATTTTTAAGCAGATATTCGGTTGTTTCTTAGTAATAATTACAACTTTACGATACCCCCTCCAACTAGCACGGTATTTACACTTTTTTCCATTTAGGCTTATCAAGCAAACACTTGAATTTTTAAAATTGAAATACTGTTTTAAAGTCTTTACTTTTTCAAGACGCTCTTGCTACACACCTACGTAAATTAAAATGTATGGCTCATTTTAATCGAAATGTTTTACAACTCGTAATAAACAATTATCATTCAACAATGCGAGCCTATTTTTTAGGCACACAATATGGTAAATTACACAAAATTTAACGTGAGTGAAACCGAGACATTTTTCTTTTAACCTGTATTAAGTAATCAGGATGGAAAAATTTTCAAAGTCAATTGACTGCGACTCTTAATATTTTAGAATACGCCCACAAAGAATGCCTGCCTAACGGGACTTGGTACACCAACGAATACAAGAGGGAATGGACCAATTACACTACATGCGGCAGACGAGAAGTAAAGAATTAAAGAAGTCTATTTTCCGATTATAATTTAGTTAAAATCGTGTATTCCCATATTAATTTTTTTAAATAATGTGAAGCTAAATGTATGAAACGAGAGCTTTTGATTGTGTTTACTAACATTTATTATGCTTATTGTTCTATTTGAAAAATATCTGGAGTATAAATATATACAATTACTCTATATATACCTCATATTTTATATGCCTCAATATATATACTGAATTATTGACTTATATTATTGAACTATATCAATAAATACAGTTATTGTAATTTGTCGAGTCCTCTTTCTATCTGCAAATCGAACAGTTTTTTTTAAATACGAATAGTTTTGTGTAATACAGGTTGAGTCACAAAAGTATTTCCGCACTTTTTATGATTATCAAAACATTATGTGTTCAAAAATAATATAATATAGAATTCGGAATATGAACAGGTTCATTTGTTCTTAACCAGAATCTTTGGCCTAAACTTAATTGTTAAATATGACTTAAAGACTTAAAATAAATGCGTGACTTGTGGTAGTTTGAAATTTGTATACTTCGATGGCATTCAGTATTTTACAAAGTTTCATCAACTTTGAAATATTAAAAAGAAAAAAAAAGAAAAAAAAAAGGTGGGGAGAATATTGAAATATGTATTCCAAAGGAACAATATTCACTTTATATTTTGAGTAGATGTAACAGCAGGAATAAGAATACTATTATGTTCTACTTGATATTTACTGTGAAATATTATTCTATTGCTGCAATATTCGTCTTTGATTCCGTAAAACTAAATAGTGAATTAGAATATTATAAACGCAATATGTTGATATTTGTTGAATTTCTATACAAATATATTCGTTATAAATATTCAAGTATCATCAAGATTTCCTTGCCCTGAAAATTTCACTATTCTGCTAAAAAAAATTTATTAAATATTACGAATAGTGATTTTCTAATTCTTACTATTTACAATGTTGAACTCTTGCTAATTTTGAGAAATTTGGAATAGTTTTTAATTTATATTCTCTATGAGCTATGTAGATAATATGTTGAGAACTAAGTCAATACTTGCGATCTTTAACAATTTTTCACAAATGCTGATTGACTAAACCTATGGAATACATGTACATACTTATGCTGAAATATGAATGTTATTCTTTATATTTAAAAGACAATAGTTTGTGAACAAACGATATTAGGTAAATGTATTTCCAACGCGGTATTCCATCATTTCGCTGTAAAAATTATACATTTAATGCTTAATGATATATTTTTGTTGAAAAATAACACATTCTTAAATTAAAATGTATCATTAAGTAATCTACAACATATTTTTACATCTAAAACTTAAGATTTTAAAGGATATCTTCTTTTTCGAATGTAATTTTATTAACAGCTTATCTGAAATTGCGCCAACTTTCATGTTCGACTGAATCTTACGCATGTATCGTGTATTAATATGAAGTTTTTTTCCTAGGAATTTCATAACCTCAAATATTTCTAAGTATTTTAAAATCAAGTTATGTTAAATAATATTTACCGAAATTAATGGGCACATAATTTCTGGAAGATTTATAGGCTTCATATAATTAGTTTCATGGGAAACATGCACATATGAGCTCAACTTGCGATTAACATATTTTAATAAGATTATACATATATTAACATTTTTGTAAAACATAAAGCTCTAGTGTCTAGAATTTTGAGTCAGGATATCAAAAGACCGACATTATATATTTAACAACAATAAGAAATGTTGTAGTAGCGATCGTGATAAGTTCTGAATATAAACATCATGAATTCTCTATTTGACATTATCAAGTATTTGTTAATGCCCATAGCTTTGTTTTCTGAAACTCAAATGAAAGCAATTCCCATTCTAAATGGAATTATTTGAAATTAAATTAAATTTATATGAATATGATTGAATTTAAATGAAAAAATTTAATCAGTCTTGCATGTTTATCTTAACAAATCTGCATTTTTTGAAAATTTAATTTAAAGTATTGAATTAAAACTATTTGTATTTACAACGATCCCCTATCATAATATACGGCAATTTTCACAGTGTAAGTAAAGCCATAATATCAAATTTTACTTCTGATTTTAAATAACGCCTCGGGAGCGGCTTACCTTCTTTAAGTACGGGAATCAGGAATCCTATTGATTTTTTTCTATCCCTTGGGGTTTACTGTCTTCGGTTAAACCCGGGTGATGCACCTACGGGATACCCTAGTGGTCTTTCTCTCTTTTCTACTCTCTTTCTTGTGAACCAGTTTTTATCTTTTTACAAACGTCTAGATCACAGATACACAATGTGTGGCACTGCATAACCAGAATTGCGCCATTAAACTTCACCATCACTCATTAAATACAAATAAATGAATGTCTCCCATATAATTTAATAAAAGATGAAACTTCACATTTTATTGTTATTACTCACGAGATTTAACAAAAGTTTCTATAATCAGAAGCAACTAGTTAACCTCTTTATTTCTTAGCGCAAACAAGATCTTTTTTATAACATCAAAGTAAGAATTGAAAATCTGTCCAATTTAAAATACGTAACCCAGTAAAGATGTCCAAAAATCAATTTAAAAAATATTTTAAAGCTGACATTCTTATTCATATGATCTTACGATTCATTGTTCATCAATTTAGAAATCATTTCAGTCATTTCATTTATATAATTCAATGAATCCAGTCATATTTTTTAAATAAATTAACTTCAGAATCATATAAGCTCCTTTTAAAAAAAATTTAAAAAGTATCAAAATTCGAATAAAATTTCAAAAGAACACATAGAATATTTTTCGAACTATACACCACGGCAAATCTGAATATTTTGAAAATTCATTATGCATTCAAATATTTATGTGCAGAGGTTTCCATCATAAAAAAAAAAACACTTATCTGAATTCACAACTTAACAAATCTTTTCAGCAATTCTAACAATTTGGTTTCTTTGAAACTTTTTTGGGATTATAAAATAAAATCAATGGAAGATAGAGTGATTTTTATTTTAAATATTTATTTTTAAAATTTATTTCCATAAGTGAAATAAAATAAATCGCATCTACCATCTACTCAATTCCTGTATTTTTTATATAAAATTTCCCTTAAATTATTCGCGCGTATATATGAATATTCTACCAAAAAAATGTCTGATTTATGATGGCATTCTTGAAACTTTTTTGATAATGCAGTTAAAGATGTTCTGAAAACACTTTTCATGTTAACAAATTTGAATTTTTTCATTTAAAAATATGTTATGGAAGGGGGATTTAAGGAAAATGAGTAAATAGTTACCTATACTTACAAAGGAATTATATGCAGCTGAATATTTTAAATTCCTTTTCTTAAAACAATTTTTTTTAAAAAAATTTCAAAATTCAGTGAATAAATGCAAACTGTATTACATATTTTCACTACATTTTTCAACAAATCGTCTCTCCGTATAAAAAGTCAAACGTGGGAGATATTTGCGCTCTCTTCCTTTTTCAGCTTTTAAAATATTTCCCCTTAAAGGTACACTCTTTCTCACATGACTGAAAGTTGTTCGAATGTTAGAATATTATTGAAACTTCAAATATCAAAAAACTTAATTTGAAATTTTGATTTTTTTTATCTTGTTAAAATGGCGACTGAGCGAAAAAAATTGTGAGTGTACAATTTTCATTAAAATTTCTTTATTTTACTTGGTTGAGAAAATCAATGAACAATTTTTTTTATTTCCTATTTTTTTTTTCTTATAGGGAATTTTTATTTGATAGAATTTGGATAATTTATTAATTTTTTTTTAAATCCCCGGTCTGCAATCTTGCGTACAGTAGAGCTTGACAATCAACACGTAATGGAAATCTTTTTTTTTTTTTTTTTTTTTTTTTTTTTCAGTATCTCGTTGAAATTAAGAGCAGAAATATTTACGATTCTTCCAAAATCGAGCGAGTGAAAGATGTTGCAAAACAAAGTAGATAATCTGGATAAGATCTCGCTTTTTAGGGTGAGAAAACGCACACAGTAGGAAATTCAAGAAACTTGCTATAAATTCTTAGAAATCTTGATCTGTTTACGTGCCTGGCTGTTGAATGATATTTTTGTTGCAACTCTAGGTCTTCAGCTCTAGCGCTTAATTTGTTCCGCTTTCGATTATTTGCTGAAAAGTTTCCTTTAAATCTTTCTTCGCAATAGAAACAAAGTTCACATGTTGACTCTCAAAATCGCAACAGCAAATTGTGCAATATGTACACCAAATTAAATATGTATATATATATATATATATATTTGTAAGAATTTTTTTTTTTTTTTTTTTGTGGACATATGTACATAACGTGATAACTAGAAAAACAACATTGAGATAAACATAAAATAATAAAAAAATTACAATCAAATTTCACTAATTGCTTTTAGAACAACGATTTTTAACAAAATCGTGTTTGTAAATTTGTAATTTCTAAAGCATTTTTTCTGTAAATTTTTTTTTCCTCCAAAAATTATTTCATTTATAATTCGCTTTGTTGTAAATGGGTTTTTTATACAAATATTCTTCAGCCCTAGTAATATAACTAGATTATTGAAAATTAAATTTGAAAAACAATTAACTATTTAATAATAAATGATTAAAAATCTTAGCAATTCAGCATAAATTTTTAAAAATGAAGCTACACTTTCCTCGTTTTTAATTCATGTTTTCCTACATTTTGAATACTAAATTATTAATAAACAAAAGTAATACTGAGTACATAATCCATATTTAATTCAGGAATAATTTATCGTCAACGAAAATTTCTCAATAAATAAATGAACATTAAAACTGACTTAAGAACTTAAATTTTGAGAAACTGTATTTGTATACAATTGTTTGTAGATACTGCTTGAATAATTGCATTCACCATTAACTTTTAAAACTTCAAAGTTTGTAATTCAACAGTTAATTTATTCAAAATAGTTTCAGATAGCTCATAAAATATTACGCAAAACGATTTACAGATATATGTATTGTTACACATTCATAAAATCGTCGAGTCGTGGGTTCGATCCCACATGCCACTAAAGACCCGTCGTTGCGTCGAGACCGATACACGTTAAATCTGTCGTGGGTGAAAGTCCTCCCGTCAGCGTGGTGTGGAAACTGGGAGAGGGGCAAGCCAGCTCAAATGTCACATCGTCGTCACTTCAAAATTACGAGTCCGTCGTCAATAGCCCTCGTGTTGCTTCTAGAGCGAAGTTAATAAACCCAAGCCAAGCTTTTTTTTTTTTTTTGTATTTAAGTGTATTAAGAGAGCAATTTGATGAGAAAAAAATTTTAATTTTGATATGAAATTATCGTAAGTACAAATTATATGTTGATCAAAATCGAGAAAAGTCTTAAAACTCGAATGTGAAGCACGTCATAATTTTTGTTAATATGTATAGTTAAGTTTCGTAAGACTTTTAGGTGTTTTTTTTTTTTTTTTAATTTTATTTTTATTATATTTTTAAAAAAAGTATTTAATTATACAGTAATTTTATTAAGTATTTATTTATTTAAAAGTATGAATATTATTGTTAATTTCAGGAGCATCGACAATATTTATACTTTCATGTTACTACATACATAATTTCCATCATTTTCATCGTGCCAGCTCTCATCTTATTTATGTCATATAAGTAAGTAAATAAAATTATTTTTAATATTTAACTTTTTTAGTTCAATGGTAGGAAAATGTCACTTAAGACTTAAGTAAAATGTGTATTGATATTAATTGACTGAAATTTGATTTTGTTTATTTAATACTATGTGGCTATATGGCATGTGTCTCATTGACTTTATGTATGCCTGTATCTGTTTTAATTATTAAATGCAGAAGAAATTCTTGCATTGCAAATGGTATTCTGTAATCACACCTTGGAAATTAAGGTTAACTAATTAATTTTCTAACGAAAATTTATGGAACGTAAAATTCCTTTTTAAAATACAATAACATTTCCCCAATTCATTCTTTATGTAATACTATTATTTATACTCTTTGTTACATTTTTTAAATTTTTGTTCTATTTAAATGCCACAGAGTATAAGTTTTGTAAGGCCAAATAAATTTTTGCTTGCTAAATTTCCTTTAAAAAAATCATTTGCTTCATCTACATGCATTAGAGCCCAGATATTTAATATGAAATAATATATTTAACTGAAGAAAACAGTGGATTTAAGTCTAGGAAAAAAATATCTAAATGCGATGGAATTCAAAATGCAAGAGTTAATTTATATTTGTAATTCTTGATAAATAGATAATGCTTTACATATTGAGGATAAAACTAAATATGATTTATAAATAGTCTTTCTAGCAGAAGTTTTTAAATCAAATTTAATGCCATACCTTTGCAAATGTCATTACAAATGAGTTGTTTTAATGGTAGCAATTAATTTTGTAGGAAATGTTTTTTAAACACAAGGAAAATTTCTAAATCTGCATAAACTTCTATAATTGATTTTATATTAATGTTTGGAGAAATGTTAAAACTATTTCAATAAGATTCATGCGAAAGATGGCCCTAGAGAGAGAGAGAGAGAGAGAAGTTTCCCGCAAAATAATTTTCTTCATTTAACAATTCAAGTATCTTCAGAAAATGTCAAATTTACAAATATTATTCACAACTTCTGTCCTAGAGACAAAATTTCATTGCTTATTGATTGCTGATGATAGCACAAAAAATTACATTGAAATACTGCAAATTTTTTTTAAAAACATTTCATAGCAATTTCAACATTGAAGTCCTAAATTACTTTCTGAGGTTCTAAATTCATACATTTTTGAATGGATATTATCTTGTATCAGATACCAAAAAATGCGATATTTTTGTGACAGTAATCAGCTAGCTAAAGAAAGTATATGGTTTCAATGAGATTTTTTTTTTTTTTTAAATCTTAGTTTTCTTATATCAAAAATAATTTTTCATGAGAAATGTTACTTAAAACATTGTCTTCTATTTGCTAAATTTTAACTTTAATACAATAAAAAAGAAGTACGAATTTTTAACTTTCTTTTAACTAAATCGACAATATTCATTAACACAGCAGCAATAATAATATTAAACCAATCGAAAGTTCTATGCAATGTTTTGCAAAGAAACAGGTTTAGCCACCCAAGGTGCACTTTTTTTTATAATTATTATTAAATTACTCAATTAAATATATAAGAATTAAAGTAAACGATAAAATATAGAAAAATGGACAATGGTAAACTTTTCCTGTGTTAAAATTAAAAGAAACGATAAATTATTAAATTGAATATATTTAAGCTAAATGTAATTAAATTTGAAGCAAAAGATAAAAAAAAAACTGAAAAGTGATCTGGTACGACAAAATTGATCCACCTAAAATAATCGCCCCTTGCGTGGCTAATTAAAATGATCGAAAAGAACAGCTGACGATTTTACAGCTAAAAGAAAGAAGTGAGATTCAAGGTTGAAGCTGCTGTTTATTTATAAAATCAGAAGAATTTGAATTCTCTTTTGTCTACCTGTTCATTTACGCTCAGCTGGTCCTCTTCCTTACAACTGCCAGCTAATTTGTATAGTAGTAATGTTGAGAGATATCACTGTACTCCAAAGATCGGCCATGACGAAACCGAAGGATTTAGTATGAATCTAACAATCCGGTCTGGTATATAAGAGGATCTTGAGTGAGGTTTTCAGGGATGGGTTGTAACTGGTCATTCATTGGGAATGCAGGCTTATTCCTGCTCACCGATACTGCCTGCTGCTTTCCGCGGATATCCAGCGTAAAAATTTTATTTTTCGAGGTAGAACTTTATAACATGGTCCATCATAGGATTATTGCAGAGGTCGGCGGACTGTATCCCTACGGACAAAAACATGGCTTGTGATGGCTAAATCTTTAGATATAAACATTTTATTGACTGAATGATTTGAAGTTGCAACAGGTTGTAAGATACTTTTTAAAATTGTTGTAAAAATCCTACGTTTGTAGGACTTGCCTTAGTGGAATGAATAAACAGAAATGAACAAAAAGAACAGCTGACGGTCTGACAGCTAAAAGAAGGGAGCGGGAACATGCATCAGAATGTAAAAGTCACGGTTGAAGCTGCTGCTTAAAAATAAGATCGATAAGACTTGAATTCATATCTGTGCACCTGTTCTTTCACACTAGGTTGATGGTCGGCTTTCTCACAACTGCCGAGTGGTTTGCATGGTGGTAGTGTTGAAAGACGCCAGAAATATAATAGCCTGATCCCTTATTTTAAACATTCACGCATGCGCACACAGATTCCGTTCCATCTAAATAAACCATATATATTTTTATTTAAAAAAAGAGAATGGTACTTATATTTTAAACTTAAAGCAAGTTATTTTAAATTCTTCTTACAAAGATTTTTAAACAGCTTTATACATTTGAATTCTTTTTTTAGACAACTTCAAGTTCCCAGAATCACAATGCACAAAAATTTCTTTCTATCCCTTCTATTTAAAGGCTTTTTTTCTGTACTCTTCAAATCGATAGTTGTTGCCGACGAACTGAGGCGCACAGAAGGATATGAGAGTATCATGGACAAAAACGGCGTAAGAATTTATTTAATTCTTATTTCTTAAATATGTGTATAAAATTAATAATTTTGGATTTTTAATTTTTTAAAGCATATTTATCTGTGACTAATTGCTGCCTATTTGTGTATATGTGAGCAACACATATTCTTATGTTGATATGTATATATATATATATATATATATATAATATCGATTAAATCCTTATAAGTAAAAACTGATAAGGATTTTAATCATTAAATATGCGTGTTCTAAATTGTTTCTTTCATTGCGAGAGTGGTTCAAAAAGTACTTGTGTTTTAATACAGATGGCATTATTAAGATAAATTGTTGTTACCATCAGGTGACGACATCTGTTAAACGGAGCAGAAACAAATTTGACATTGATTCATAATGTATTTTTGATTTGGTAGATATATGCTGCCAAATCAAAATTCGATTGCTGCTGCGTCGAGTTGTGGCAGTCGATGAGACTTGGATTCATTATTATACACCAGAAATCAAGTTAAAATAAAAATAAAAAAACGTTGTTTTGCTCCTGGTGATTCCCCCCCCCCCCCAAAAAAAAAAAAAAAAAAAAAAAGGCAAAAATGATCTCATCGGCTCGAAAAATTATGACGAGAAATTTTTTAAGTGTGAAAGGCGTCGTGATCACGAATACGAGTAACTGAGTCTTAGACAGCTGTCTAGTGAGTCATGATACTAAAAACAAACCATTTTCGATGCTACGAATGCCATCTCTTGGAATTTCTAAGGACTTAATGAATAACCATCGTACTAACAGGTCAATTGAAAAGTCCCCGGCCTACCATAGTAAAACATATTTTTTTGGCAAAATTAGTTTTTTTATTCAACATAATTCCCTTCAAGGGTGATACACTGATTATAGCGACCCTCCAACTTTTCGATACCATTTTTGTAGGACGATTTGTCCTTTGCTTCAAAATAGGCCTCAGTTTCGGCGATCACCTCTTCATTCGACGAAAATTTCTTCCCAGCGAGCATTCTTTTGAGATCTGAGAACAGAGGAAATAGTCGCTGGGGGCCAGATCTGGAGAATACGGTGGATGAGGAAGCAATTCGAAAACCCAATTCAGGGATTTTTGCCATCGTTTTCACTGACTTGTGACACGGTGCATTGTCTTGGTGAAGCAGCACTTTCTTTTTCTTCGAATGCGTCCGTTTTTCGGCGATTTCGTCCTTCCAACGGTCCAATAACGCTATGTAATAGTCGTTGCTGATGGTCCTTCCTTTTTCAAGGTAGTCAATGAAAATTATTCCATGCGCATCCCTAAATACAGACGCCATAACCTTGCCAGCCGACTGTTGCGTTTTCCCACGCTTTGGAGCGGGTTCATCGTGTGCAGTCCACTCGGATGACTGTCGATTGGACTTCGGTGTAAAATGATGGAGCCATGTTTCATCCATTGTCACATATCGACGCAAAAACTCGGGTTTATTACGCTTGATCATCTTCAAACATGGCTCCGAATCATCAACTCGTCGTTGTTTTTGGTCAAAAGTGAGCTCGCGCGGCACCCACTTTGCACAGAGCTTTCTCATACCCAAATATTCGTGAATGATATGATGTACACGTTCAGTTGATATCTTTAGAGTGTCTGCTATTTCATTCAATTTCAATTGACGGTCATTCAAAATCATTTTGTGGATTTTTTTAATGTTTTCGTCGGTAACAACCACTTTTGGGCGTTCACCGTCTTCGGTGCTCATTTCACCACGTCTAAACTTAGCATACCAATCCTTGATGGTTGATTTTCCTGTGGCAGTGTCCGGAAACTCGGCATCAAGCCCAGTTTTTGCTTCAACTGTATTTTTTCCCTTCAAAAAGCAATTTTTTATCAACACGCGAAATTCCTTTTTATCCATTTTTTTTCACAATAACAAAAGTTACTTCAATCAAAATGCTGTAATTCACAAACTAATGATCCGACAGCTGTCAAATTTATACACGCATCTTTTGAGGGTTAGGGCTAACTAAAAACATATGGATTTAATTCTAGTAACGCCATCTATGTGTCAGGCCGGGGACTTTTCAATTGATCTGTTATAAGCAGAATCCTCACATTCAAAATTTAATAAAGAACGGATATTCTTTCTATGTTTTTTTCTGGTTCCATTTGTTTAAAACAACATTTGTAATAAGAGGATAGTAAATTCTGAGACATCTGAAATTTAATTTAGTTGAATCTGCCAAACCTCGTATGCCGCGATCTAGTCAAAATATTATTCAAGAAAAGTATAATTAAGCTTAATCATCGTATATTCGGATTTTTATTTAATTTTATTAAAGTATAGTTTGTTCCAGTTTAATGAATATAATTTTAAAAAGTGCTACCATATTATACTTTCCTTGGTATACAGCTGCCTTATGTTAAATTTTCCAAATAATTTACAGCTGAAATTTATAAATGGAATGATACATAATTTTATTGTATTGAATTCATTAAAAGTATTAAAAAGTAAAGAAATGCTATTTTCGTAACTTATTTTGTAGCATAGATTTTCGAATTAATTAGAAATAAACAATGGAAATGGTAAAATATTTTTATTTTTTGTGTAAAATAAATCAAACAAAACGAATGGATAAAATTTTTATCCCAAATACATGGATTTTAAAATTTTTGCTTAAAAATTCTTTCGTTATCTGTATTTTTAAAATTCTACATAAAAAAATCTACCTTTATCTAGATTTTAAAAATTCTGCGTACATGATCTATCTTGCATAGCTTATTTTACATTCATCAAATTATAAGCTATTAAAATATAGTTAATATTAAAAAAACTTAGTAAATTTAATAATTCAAATAAATCTTTGTATCCTTAATACTGAAATAAAATTGGAATAATTTAAAATTGATTGAGCATTTTAAAAATGTTTTATGAATTCATATACCAACAAAAATATTTCAGTTGATATATGAATATCAATTAAATGATGACTAAAAAAAAAATGTATTTTCTTATCGCAGGCTGGCTGCAAGTTTCTATTTATTCTAACGAAATATTTTCGAATGACAAACTACATGTGGATGTTCTGTGAAGGATTTTATTTACAAAAGCTCATTGCCGCCACTTTCGCAGAACAAAGAAACCTTATAATGTTTTACATCATCGGTTGGGGTATGTTGATTTTATATAATTCATATTCTTTAACCCTTTTTCATTTGTACTTTGTTGAAATAGAAGAAAATTTTAACTACAGGGTTAAAAAATTTGTATGTTAATTTGAAAATAAACCATGTAACTTTTTTTCCCCCAAATACGCTTTAACTTGATTTAAAACTTTTCATTTGACAATAGTCTCGAAGTTTAAATAAATGTAATGAATATTTAAGCTTATAATAAGCATATTCTTCAGAAAAATAAGGCTACATAAGTAATTAATATCAATTTTAGAATGCTTTTTTCCCCAGCTTTTGTCTTTCGCCTTCAAGGAGAGAGAGAGAGATTTAAAAATAATATTTTACATTCAAATTTTTTTTTTCAGTTAAATATTCACAATAAATAAAATATCAGTACAACTACTAAAAGGATTTTCATAAACTTGTGGAATTACGATTACCGAAATTTTCGAGGTGCAATTCAATTTATCATTATTTGAGCTTTGGATTTTTGAGATTCAAAATATTACCGAAAGCGAAAAAAAAATTGCTTCTAAATTTACTAAAATATTAAAAATTATAAAATGAATATACTGGAATTAAAATATTTTTCTTACTTTCTACATAACGCTATGTTTAAAAAATATTAATAGCATTTAATCAATCATTTCGAACTAAATAGTGAATAAGAGGGGGAAAAAAACAAGTTTTATGATATTATAAGGCATGCTGCGATACAATTTCTTACAAAAACTTTTGAAATCAAAATTATGCTTTAAAAATAACTCTTGATATATCTGACAATTTTAATACTAACACAAACTGACGAAGAAATCATTTTATAAGAAGTGTTACTTAACTCTAAGCATTTGATGTATTATTAATATTTCTCGCTTAGTATCACTTTTAAGAATATAATTTATTTTTAATGCTTTAGCTTATAAAAATCTTATGTAAAAATTGATTTGAAACTACCATTAATTTCTAAGTTAAAGCTCCCATCTACCGACCATTTTGATTTCGTAAACGTAACATAATGTTAAACCTATGGAATTTCTACAATTGTCCTCAAATATTTTTATTTTATCAATTAGAATGCAAAAAGTGCTTCCGAAAAAGCAAAAAATAATGAAGGTTTCTATGGAATTGTATTTTTCTCCGATTTTTAAAAATATTTTTACCCCCATTTTAATAATTCGTTTGTGTGTTTCCAGGTCTTTAAAACCTATTTTAAAAATATTTTCAAAAATCGGGAAAATCGGGGTGAAAATGTAATTCCTCAGAAATCTTTATTATTTTTTGCTCTTTCGGATTCATTTCTCTGCGTTCAAATAGATGAAATATTAAAGATTTGAGAACGGTAGTAGAAATTCCATAGGATTAATATTGAGTTCGCGAAATCAAAATGGCCGATAGGAGGAAGCCTTAATAGCTTTCGTGTTAATCTATAATTTTTTTACTTATAATGTTTGAAAATTATTTCAAGTGTTTTATTTATTTAGAAGTATTTTATAAAATTGTAGCTGTAAAATATAGAAAGCAGCTTAAAATAAATTATAAAAATGGTTCACGTCAGCACACAACTTTAAGTATTATGAAATATTATATAATGCCTAATTAAGAAACTACTGTTTGAATAATAAAAGATGAGGTTATGTCGATTATCAAACCATAATTAAAAAAATATTTGTAATTTACGGAAAGATAAATTTAACTATTCATTTAAACTAACAAGTAAAATATACTTCATATTGTAGTACCGATAATATAATTTATTAGGAATAAATATTCGATAATCAGCAAGTGAAAAAATGAGTCATTTGACATCGCATTTTTAAAAACCAAAAAATCCAAATATGATTACTAAAATGCCACTTGTAGCTTATAAAATTACTATCCAACTTAAGATAGGAAATGTAACACTGTACGTAATAAAAATACGAGATAAGATCCTGAAAAAAAATTCATTGTGTGTTCAATCGATAATTTTTTTAAAAAAATAAAAAAATATTTTGAATAAAAAAACATGCGGATTTTTCAAATAAATTTGCAATTATTCACTGAACTATTTTTTAACCTTCATTTATAATTGTATTTCCTACTTTTACATCAAAGGAACTATGAGAATCCATATTCCTCTAAATGAAATTCGATTCATATAATTAAGAGCTATTGGATATCATATTATATCTATTTTTCAGGATTTGCTCTTTCTTTTAGCAATGCCTATAGTACCTGTAGGAATATATGCTATTTTACGTGCGACTCTGGAAGATGATAAGTAAGTAAAAACTTATTTGCTTCTACGATCATTAATTAATCATCGAACATATTTCACTCTGAAGTTCTTCAAATATGTCGGAAATATGAAGTCATAAATGCGCAAGTAAGCTTAGATTTTAATGAGTGAAAACGTAACTTATAAATTACAATAAAAATGCAATAAAAATAAATTAAAAAAACAGCTTTCAAGACGGAAAATTTCAAGAAAAAGTGTACAGTTGAAAAACTGCTGAAAATTTCACCTTTGTTCAATAATTATTTTTCTTATAAAATATATTGTTTTCTGATAATTTGGTTGTACTTGCAATCCATATAATTTAAAATTTCGAGAAAATAAATTACGTTCAAAATTAAAGTTTTTATAATCAATACTGTATTGTTGATTTAATTTTTCCTCTTCCCGTTATTGCAAAATTGGGGAAATATACATACTTTTCGAATTAATTGATTATTTAAAATATTTCCTTTAATGTCTTATCTAATACTAAAGATTAAAATTAAAGTTTTCAAAAGAGTTTCCATTTTACTGTGCACACTATTTTTTTTTTTAAAAAAAACATAATCTTAACGAATATTACTTTTTTCTTTTCCTTTTCCCTTAATGTGAAAGATATTGTGATCTAGATATTAATATAAATTCTAATCGAAGAAAGATACTTTTTTAGTTATGAGATTCAGTACTAAGACGATTATTATTAATTTAGCGTTAAAAAAAATACCAATTTCCAAGTTTTATAAAAAAAATTCCATAAATTTTTCATAAACTAAGTCTATTAATCGATAACAAAAAAAATTTAAGTTATGGAAACGTATTTAATGCTATAATTATTCAATTGGCAGATATTACAGAGGAAAAAAATTTTAGTACCTATTTTGTTAATTAGTTTTGTATTCGAATAGTCAACAATTTTCTAGAAAATTATTGGTCTAACTCTTTTATTTGCCTAGAATCAAAAAAAAAATTTATTTGAAATTTTGATAATTTCTTAAATGGTCTACGTTTTTATTTTCATATAAATCGACACATTTACACAGTTTTATGTAATTTGTTAAGTAGTTCAAATGCGAAATATTTTTTATTCTTTCATTTATTGTATGAGTGTGTTCAAAAAGGAAAGGATTCAGTTTTGGGGATTCAGTAAATAAAAAATATGAACCTTTGTTCACATTTTCTCTCAAATGTATTCAAACTCCGTATGAAGAAATTATTATGAAATTATTAGTTTGAAATTATTAGTTTGTTTATTTAATGTGCTGTATGTCAATGGTTACTTATTACTAATCGACTGTAGTTATTTATCTCCTTCTACTACGCAGATCCAAAGGATATTAAGTTAAAATTATTAATATTGCTTGAATATTAAAAGAAATGCTTTTATATATATATATATATATATATATATATATATATATATATATATAT
>BMAW01049345.1:64988-109728 GCA_019974015.1 Nephila pilipes
ATATATATATATATATATATATATATATATATATATATATATATATAGTCTTTCTTAGCAGCTTTAACTTTTATTTAGTGATAAAATAATAAATACATCAAAAAGTAATTTAATTACTTAGGAAAATGAATGCTAATTTTAAATGAATAGATAAGTCTGACCAAATTTAACTTTAAGGAAAGTTGATGTCTTTTTCCCTTACAAGTTTTAAAATAATAAAATTTATATTTAAAATTTGAAGTATTATTAATGATTCCACTTGTAAGTGTTTTTTCAGTCTTAAAACATGAAAATTTTACATAAAACGAGATATCATAGAGAATTGCAAAAAGGTCCAAGGCCACAATTAAAAACCATTCTGTATGTAATGAGGTATAATAGAGTTTTTATTTTGTTATGGTGATGCAATAAATGATTTTTTTTTAAAAAAAAAAGGGGGGGGAACTCGGAACTTTTAACATAAAAATTGACCCTATATTTTTTTGTTATTGATAATTTCAGGAAAATCTTTCTTTTAAATATTAACTAGAAAATGATTTTCATGCGTATTTGCCCTCGATGATTATTTTGTATTAATGAAGAAACATAACATAAATGTGTCTTGTAGTATTTACGATATGAAACAAATATACTTATAAGTAAATTTAACTTTAGTTAAGTATTTTTTTTTCGTATTATGTACTTTTTAGATGCTGGACTTTTCCAATAGAAACATTTGAGTGGATTATGAATGTTCCTAATTTGCTGAGTTTATTGGTATGTAATTTAAAAACTATACTTTTTTTCAACAGAACTTTGATTCCATGAATAATTTCTGAATTTCTTTGTCCTTATCATGAATAAAAATATAAAAATAAAATAGAAACATTTGAGTGGATTATGAATGCTCCTAATTTGCAAATCTAATGGTTCAAAATAGGGAAAGGTGGATATCCCAGATTTTAAAATCTAAAATACTTGCCTTATTTATAGATAACTATGATTTTAGAAATAAATGTAGTGTAATCGAACTTCGTTGTAGTAAGCAATCTGTGATCCCTATAAAAAGTTCACTCTAACCGGAAGTTCCCTTAATCCAATTTTGTTGAAACATTAAAATTTCTTACCATTTATTAGTGTTTTTGTTGGAAACAAATGTTGTGGTAATACACACAATTGAACTCATATATATATATATATATATATATATATATATATATATATATATATTTGTTAAAACACACTTTCGTTACTTTTCTTAGCTTAGCTTACTTTCACACATTTCAGTTTTAACTTTCACATTTCACATTTTAAACTTTAGATGAGATCAGACTTACGACTTTTTAACTAATAACAGCAGTCCCCTTTCATTTTTTTTTAAAATTTAAGTTAATTAAACTATTGAAAAAAAAAATCGAAAAAACTCAGAATCAGCGCTTTCTAGCGCTATTTTAAAAAAAATTGCTTAAAATGGACTAATTTACTCTCTCGGTGATGAAAAAACAAACGTATTTTTTAAATATTTATTCCACAGACTTGGTCCGTTAAGTATACAAAAATATCTCTTCAAGGTTATTAATGAAGAATAATCTTAAAAATATAGAAGAATATCATTAAAAAATAAAAACAATTAATTTCAAGAAAATAAGTTCAAAAAGAAAGTTGTTTAGGAAGTCGATGTAGCTGTCATCTGTTGATAGTGAAAAGAAGGTTTTCGAAAAAATTTGAAAATTCTTTTAAACGGGAATATCTTGACGGTTTCTTCCACACTTTAGTGAAGCTCCCTAAAATTTTGGAGCGATATTATCAACGGTGTGGATTTTTATAATAAAGAAACAAACAAATAAACATTCATATTTATGTATAAGTTTCTTATGCTTGGAGACGGACGCGTTGGGCTAATAAATGCAAATGCGCTAACGAAAAAGTGCACGCTTTTTAAGCACAAAAGACATTTATCATTATTAGCAGAACTGAAGGGGAAAACTAAATCTTAAAATGATTACTACTGACA
Organism: Nephila pilipes; assembly: GCA_019974015.1. Classification (NCBI taxonomy): domain Eukaryota; kingdom Metazoa; phylum Arthropoda; class Arachnida; order Araneae; family Nephilidae; genus Nephila; species Nephila pilipes. The sequence continues at coordinate 66,982 of BMAW01049345.1, forward strand.
TTTATTCTGAAAACTTTTTGTTAATGTAGTTGGATCCACGCTATTAAAAACAAGCTAATCCCAAATAATAAATAATTTCTTTCCATTTCCTTGATTTCTTTACATAAAAAATAGATAAAAAAATTTCTATACGTTAAAAAAAAAATTTAAACTGCCTCCATTCAGGGAAATTTTACTGTGAAGACTGTCTGTTACTAGAACACACAAGTTTACAGTTTTGATCAAGACTTGAAAAGAGAGAAAAATTAATATCTATAAGGAGCCTAATTATTCAAAAATGAAATTTAATTTTCATTCTTAGTTATCGTACGCGAATATAAAACAATTTTTTTTAAATACCTTTTTTTCAGTTAAATCTACTCTTTCTTGGCAACATTCTGCGGGTCCTTGTCACAAAATTACGTGCCACACATGCAAAGGAGCCAAGTCAGTATAGGTATTTACATTCATTAATTTATTTTAGATTCTCATTTTCATACTTGTTACCTGAAATATATCTTTAGTGATTATGATTCTTCATCAAAATTGCACTGAGAAGCAACACGAGGGCTGTTGGCGGTGGACCTTGCAATTTAGATCCTTAATTAAATGATGAGGAGGACACCTGAGCTGGCACCTCCCTCTACAAACTTCCACATCATGCCAACGGTAGGATTTAAGATCTCGAACAGATTTAACGTGCATTGCCCCGCAATACGGCGATCTTTGGAAGCATTAGGTCTCTAATCCAGCCCCAGGCTACCACGACCGAAAAGTGTCTTTAAAATTTATTATTTACCTTACAAAAAACATTTTGATATCGTACCATTGCATCAAAAAACCCTATACAAATTTTAATGATTTTCTCTCATATATTATATTAATTATACATTGTTAAGAAATAAATCCTTCTAAAATCTAATCAACTATCTTTAAATTTCGTCGGCAAATTTTCGTACTTTCTGAGAATGTAAATAATAAAGTTTATTTGGCCAATAATGTAAATTTCGGTCTCCGCACACAGTTTTACAGTGTAACTGGTATTCTCTCTAACAATAATTTTCGGATTGTCATACTTTTTCTTGTTGCCCCAATAACAACTCTTTGGCGGGAAAAATCATAAGAATAGTGAAAGCAGATGTAGTATTGAATATTATTCATCGTAAAAGTTTAAATATTGGTAATTTACTAATAAAATATAACTTAAGATTCTCTGAAAAGAGGACTTAATAAACAAAGGTGAAACGTACGTTTATGAAAAAAGACAAGCAACAAGTTTTTTTTTCGATGGAAAGAATGGTAATCTGGTGACAGATTTTATAATAATCGTTTTCTTTATAATTTATTAGTAAAATATAAAAATTGACTTTTTTAAGACCATTGTTAGTGAAAGTGGAAGGTGGTAAATGGAATTACTTGGCTATCTTCATAATTTTTCATCATCCTTTAGAGTTTGTGGTTTTTATTTGTTTTTCGCCAACTGAGACTAAGATTCTATCTTTGCTTTCATCACACTAATATTTCTACAAGGATTTTGATAGAAAGTTGAGAAGGAAGAGGCAAGGTCTAATTATTCTCCTTGCAAGAAGTGGTGATTTGTATTACTTTTTTTTTTTTTTTTCATAGAACACATCAGCTAAAAGACTATTTATTTATTTTGATCTTGTCAAGAACTTTGATAAAAAGAACAATTTTTATCTATCACTATCACCTTATTTGAAGATTGAGCTGAGTCATTTGACATTTCATGCATTGGACTTGGACAATCTGACAGTAAAAATATAGGAACGTGGTGTTGCTAAAACCTCCGTTCCCCATAATGTCCAATCAGAAGGTGTAGGCTATACAAATAAATAAATAACTACGAAAGACTTAAAAACAAGAAGAACTAACAATTTATTTAAAACTTAACGAGAACAACTTTTAACATTTTAACTATGAAACTCGACCTTCACAGGTCTGGAATCTGCGAAGCAAGTGTGTCTACAAAAGATCGCTTCCTCCTTTTCTTTAAAACGGCTTGCAGTTCCGCAGACAAAAATGACGTCCCCAGATGACGTAGGCAGCCGCCACAAAAATTGTTTATATTTAGCCACCAAAGGAGTTAACACCTTTTTTTAAAAATAATTATTCAATTATTCAATTAAACATTAGAATTAAAGCAAACTATAAAATATCGAAGTGGATTATAATATTTTTCAGGTATTAAAATGAAAGCTAAAGATAAATTATTAAACTGAATACATTTCAAGCTAAACGTAATTCTTACTGCTGTAAAATGAAAATAAACAAGTCACGTGCATTTCACACTTTTTTCAAAGTAGTCCGTGACACCATTTTGTCGTTGACTAAGACAATAGCCCCTGTAGTGGCTAATAGCAGTATCCCAGTGATGGAAGTAGTTAAACAAAAAATTTATGGATTCCTAATGAGCGAAAAGGAACTCGTATTAAAAACAGCCCAACGTAAAATCCCAAAGCTCAATGTTTTATTGGTAACTAGCAAAGGGCTTCTTCCTTTCCGAAACCTAGCCCAATGCTTCTACATGAAAGAATAAAATCGAAAATCTCAAGAAATGAAAGTATTAGTGTTATGATATTCACTCGCGACGGAAAGATTCGATTTTTCACCTCGGATCCTATGCGCGCAGGTCAGATTTTATCAAAAGATTCCATACAAAATATTACAATAAAGTCTAACGTTATATGGGAAGGAATTACAACCTGTTTCCAAATTTTTGAAATTCCAATGTCTGTTCCTATTGAAGAGCTTGCCAAAGAGCTTCAAGTGGCAAATGCCTTTGAAATTCGAGAAATGAGACCAAATATAGTTAGGAATTCTCTCCAGTATTGATAAAGCTACCTTTCTATTTCCAGTATCTTTTATTGTACCTGTCATATTATAAATAAACGGTAAGATAATCATCTCAAATCTTTCAATACAATACAAACCGAAGTTCTCAGTATCCCGTTGGATTTTCCACAATGGACTCCAAACATTATGCTCTTAAAATTCGCTAAATTCGAAACTCTCTCGGAGATAATAAAACGGTTGGCAAACAAATTTTTTATCACTCAAATATCAAACAATAACGCTTTTCCTATGCACCTCAATAGTATTGGGGCACTAAATCTAAAAAAATGGAAGAGGTCAAAAACAATATACACTTTGATCTAGTGGTGGCTCCTGTTTTTTGCACTGCGGAACTGCAGCACCCCCAATATCCACTTGATATTATCGGTAACATTTTATTTTATATGTGTGTGAGTCCTTTTTTCTTTTATTCTTTCTTTATATTTGTACAACGTTTAATCCTTGAGCTTAATGTCAGTAACCATCTTCCAGTTGGGGAAAAAGATACAAAAACCTTTATATGGAAATGTGCGCTTCGCAGTTCCAGTTGCGAGGCGTTTGACTGTTGTACGCATGCATACATAGGAAGCTGCCCGCAAGGTTCCTAAGAGAGCTAATGAAATGTATTTTTGAATGTGATAAAGTGTGGATTTTTGTATTTTATTCTGCTTCCTGCTATTCTATTTCATTCGTTTTTTTTTTTTTTTTTTTTTTTTTTTTTTTTAAATTTTAATTAAAAAAAAGCTTTTACCATGGCCTTGCATCTCGAAGAAATTTCTTTTGACAGTAAATGAATTACAAGAACTTAAGTTTTCACAATTTTCCCTTCATGAGATGGTTGCAGTTAAGAAAAAGTTCGATCAACACCTGATATTCTACTATCTCAGCCAGGCATAAACAACAACAAGAAATATATTAGCTATTCTGAATGGTTTTGACAGAAAAGTTGGCTTTGCGGCTGTGAAGTAAAAAATGCACTGTTTTGTCTCCCGTGTTTGCTGTTTGGAGATGATGTAACATGGACAAAAGATGGTTTTAAAAATATAAAGAAAATGAAAGAAAAACTCGAAAAGCATGAGAATTCAAAGAAGCACATTCACGATGTAGTTTCACTATCACTTTTAGGAACCGTAAGTATTCAAGATAATCTTAGTGAGGTATACAAACCTTCAATTAAGGAGCATTATACAAAGATTAAAAAGGACCGTGAAATATATTGTCCAAAATAATGTATTGCATTTTCTTTTGCGGAAATATTGAATCTCTCTTACGTGGGCATGAAAAAGACGATTCAATAAATCTAAAGGATTTAGAAGATTAGTCTAAATTAGATTCAGCATTAAATTTTGCATCTAAAATAGATTCAGATTTTAAGAATCACTTAGAAACTAGTGCAGTCTTCAAAAGTTTCTATGACCATTCAGAATGAGAAACTTGACTGCCTGATACAAATATACCATGAGGATATTAAGATATACGGAAGTAGAAAAGCTTCCTTTATAGCTATTATGGGCTGATGACACAACAAATGGTCCTTGTTTTACAGTATATATTGAATGGAGGAATATCTGAGCGCTTTAGAGGTGATTCTTTATTCCAGAAAATCCAACTGCAGATGGTATATCAAAATATATTTCCGAACAATTGAATAAAACCCTTCAAGGGAATGGACAACAACTGATAAATCAGACATTTGATGGTGAAAATGTCACGAATGGCAAAAAAGTTTAAGTTCAAATAAAACTAAAAGCAGTTTATGGTGATGCACGTTTCATTCATTGATATGCACATCAACTTAATTTATTAATGAGAAATGCAGCAAATATTTCTCGAATTGCAAGAATAATTTTTCGAACATTTTAAGTGCTTCAACATTCTTCTCAAGATCACCACAACGTGTGTCCATTCTCAAGAAGCATACGGAAGTCCACATTCTACGTCCGTCTTCTTCAAGGTGGAACTTCAATATACGGGCCATAAACAGAGTTCATGAAAATTTGAAACCTTTAAAATGCTGCCATACAGAAATTCATTCGACATTAAATGCAGACCAAACCATTGTAAAAGCAACGGGAATTTTAAAATACCTGAATGATAATTGATTAGATCTTTTTGGTTAGATCTTCATAATATTATGCCTCTTTTTGAAATATTTACAACCAAATGTGATCTCGAGAAATTGGTGTGTTTAAAGTTACTGATTATATAATAAATTTCAAAAATGCTATTTTAGAATTGAGAAACTCTAAAATATGTGAAAATCTTTCATAGACACTCATAGCAGAAGCTAATGTAGTTCGTGACTATATATGTGTTGATTTAATGGACCGATATTCTTCCACTGATCATTCAGTCGCAGCTAAATTGTTCAGCAAGAAACGCTTCTTTAGTTTTAGGAATGAATATCCCCCAGAAGAGATAATACTGATCACTGAAGCATATCCTATGATTGACAAAGAAAGATTTGAAACTGAACTGAAAGAATCCTATTGTAAGTCTGATATTCATGAATATTACAAATTAATTGAGCTGCTGAAATTAATCTTGGAAAACGATCCCGATGATGTTTTTAATGAAATTACGAAACTGATAAAAAAAAATTCCTTTGTCAGTTTCCATGACTACATCGAAGGCAGAACGCTACTTTTCAACATTGAAAATAATAAAAACTTTTCTAAGCACTATTAACGGAAACACTAAATGCGCTTGCAGTATTTTCTAGGCAGAAATATCCCATCTGTTGTCATCCAGAGATGAAGGAGGAAATTATATACCTCTTCACGCAAATTTATACAAGAAGAATGGACTTCGTTTTTAAATGATTAGATTAAACTCGAGTTTTAACAATTTAGGTTAAAATAAGTAAATAATGTTTGATTTTATTCTTTTAATATTTTATCAGTTTTCCGAATAAATTTTCTTTCATACATGTTTGTTTCTTTTTTACACAATTTTAAAGCAAAGGCTAAAAATTTTCTGCTGCAACACCTTTACTAATTTTAGCTACGAGCCGCCTGTGCTTTGAATATTAATAGAGAGTGAATTATGTCAGTCGTTATATTGATGTATTTCACGGAGTTACCATGTGAAATTTATACGAATAAATTTGGATCTGAAGAGGAAAATTTACAAATTCCTACTATAATTGGACTATTTTATGAAATAGTGAAGTATAGTTTTCCGAGATTCATTCATAGCAGCTCTCTCTACGGATGCTTTAAAAAACAAAAAACAAAAAATTCTATAGCAGGTATCACGAGAAACGCTTTTTTTGCTTACAGAATAAATCACATTAGTTCTATCTTTACAGCAATAATCGTATACTAAGCTTTAGATGATCTAATTGATTTAAACAAAAATCCGTCAATTACAGGATAAATCACATTAATTCTGCCTTTACAACAGAAGCACTAATTATATGCCAATAAATGATCTTACTGAATTAAACAAAAATCTGTTAATTCTGTCCGATAGTTACCATGTGCTCTCTTCTCTTAAAAATTACAATTTTCAATCACCAAAAGCCAGTATGATATTCATACAATCGGATTTTCATTGTCGCGTCCGCGAGAAGAAGCTGCGAACTACTCAACTTGTTAAAATAGAATTCGAGTAGAATCCCCGGAGCGCTGTATTTGTAGTTAGAATTTGTGAAGACGAGAGAATAATGTTTATTGTTCATTGTATTTCGGTGAGAATAATCCTTCTTTTGAGTTATTTTATTTGCCTAAGAACCATAGATCATATTTTACGGGTCAAAGAATCTGAGCATCAAGCATTTAAAGGAAGTTCTAAATTTAAATATTGTTCTACTAAGTGCCGATGCAAATGCAACATTCATAATCAGACGATACTGCATTGGATTCTGGGACACTCAAATATTCAGGACCAGGCGGACAATCTTGCAGAGTCGGTAACAGTGCTCCATGTTTACATCGACTGGTTGCCGCTAGAAGACAGAATAGCAATATTTTCATGATCAGAATGAAAAGAACCAATGGAAATTTTTACTGGAGCAAATACTTCGAAATTTTTGGGAACATTGCGATGATCGTCAGTCCTTATTCGGCTCTTGTCCCATATTTTAATCTAATATATTAATCAAAAACTGCTAAACTGCAATTGAAAACACACAAGAATGAACCAGATTCGATATTTTCTATCATTACAGAATATCTAATGTTTTATCTAGAAGCTCAATCTAACTCAAAATCTTAATTTGTGATTTAAATAAGAAATCCATCTTATGAGTCCACTCGTTCTTAATGTCACAACTCTCTTCGACAGTAACTGTGTAGCTTAATATTATTAGTGGAACTTTTCTTTCAATCCACCGAACTAACAGAATAATTTAAATCTCAATAACAACTGAGTAATTTCAAATCCTTACCTTCTATCTCCCTTCATTTTCCATCATATCATTTCTATATAATTATATCTAAATCGTTTCACTTCTCTTCTGTTTTCATTAATTTACCCAATCATGTTTCATTTTGGATAAAAGAAATTACAATGTTATGCAATTCAAATCAATAAAAGTCTCAGAAGTTTGTGAAGAGAAAATCGCGCAAATAGCACAGCATCACATTCCAACTCTAATCATAATCCAATGGGACAAAAAACAGAGGAGAGGAAATACTAAGCTCTCGGATCATTAGCAAAATGGATATAACTTCGGGACTTTTATTTGAATTTAATTTACAGGAAAATACAAGATGTATTACGTGAAGTCGTATAAAAGATATCGAACATATTCTTCTAATTGGCGGAAAATACGCATCTCATCGAAAACAATTCTGGAACTTACTCAAGATTGATTTACGATGCGACATCATTTTCAGTGAAGCTTTGGACAATTCAGTTACTAATTAACAAGTGTGCCTGAATTTTCTTTTTTGATATTTATTTAATTAAAAGAATATTTAAAAGGGGATAATAGCCTTTGTTTTCTCCATTTCATAAGAAACCATTAAATGAATTTTAAATAAATTTTTGAAAGAGGTGAAAAATTCTTTATTTGCATGTTTTTGTCATGTATTTTACTACAGCAAAAAAAAAAAATAATAATAAATAAAGATCAATGTAAGATTTTTATATATCTGTTTTTATTAATCACAAATACTAAAAATAATTTTTTTATTTGCATAACAAAAATTCAATTACTTTATTCTCCATAAAGCTCTAGGATTGTGTTTCCTTTGGATACATAAAATTCGACTCATAAATCCTTAGTGTTTGAAATATAACATAATTTTAATCGAATAAGAAATAATATAAAATTTAATTTCATAAAGAAATTAAATTGGAAATGTAATATTCATGAGATTAAATCATTTACAAATTTACCTAGGGGAAAATTGGAGGTTTGGCTTAAAAAATAACATAGTTTTAAATGCAGTATGCGCCCAGACGCCAAATTCAATTTTTTTTTCGCTAAGTTTAGGGGATTTAGTTGTATTGTAATAACTCCTCATATTGCTTAGCATATTGTTAATTCTGGAAGCTCTTCAGAAGAAATTTCCAATCTCATCACCAAAATAATAATAATTATTATTATTATTAAACTGCTGTTGGTGCGACGATAGAAAAGAAAGGGGAGAGAAAAAAATTCTAATTGACTGCACTGTTTTGATTTTGACAAGTGCTAACATTTTTTTTTTCATTAAATTCTGAAAAAAGTAGAATTATTCAAAATGAATATTAATTAGTTTAAAGTAAGCATGCTTCCGAGTCTCAGGTTACACAGAAGCAATTACTATAAAGAAAACAAAACGCCTTCTTCAAATTCTTAATACATTTTTATTTTCACAAGCAAAACATTCTAAAGCACAAAACATTGCCAATGTTGACAACAAAAATAATAAAAATAGATGATTCTACCATAAAATCAATTATTAAATTAAATATTGAAAGAGAGAGAGAAATTAGAATAAACGATAAAATATCAAAGTCAACAATAATATTCTGTTCGTGTATTAAAATAAAAGCAGGCATTAAAATGTTAAATTTTATGTATTTTAGCAATGTGAATAAACTTTAAGCAAACTAAAATGTCAATCTTTTGAACCTAACACCATGTAATCTTTATTTTATGCTCATGCATTTTTGTTGACGCCATTTTCTCAAAACAACAACATGTTAGCGCAAGTTAATAAAAATAACCGGGAGTATATTGCATCTATTCTGGATGACTCTTGAGGCCACGGACTCGCGGCTGGTGGTTTTCGTCGAGTCGCGGGTTCGAGCCTTGATGCCACTAAGGACCCACCATGTAGCCGGGGCTGATGCACTTTAAATCTGTCGGGGCCCAAAGTCCTCCAGGGGGTAGATGTGGAAGTTAGGAGAGGGGGTGTCTGCTCAGGTGTCTTCCTAGTCACTTGGCTCAAAATTAAGAGGTCCGTTGTAATTAGCCCTCGTGTTGTTTCAAGTGCGACGTTATTAAAACCAAAATCTAGATTACTCTTCGCCTCATTTTAATTGACGTTACAATAAAACTACGCTACGTGCGACGTTAATAAGCAATCACTCACATCACAATCAAGAAAAAATCAGCTTGTTGATGACGCTTTCAATCTACTCGGCATAATGACTTCAAACAATTTGAAAGTCAATCAAAAAGTTCTATAAATATATTTTACTTTGAATTTTTCCTTTCAAATAGTTTTTTGATACACCACCATCGCTTAATGTTGCTCAGAAAAGGGAAAAAAAAAAAAAAGACTTTAAATTATAACATATCATGACAATTAAAAATGAATTATTTCCTCCTAATTGATTTCCTTTTTCTATTTACATTTATCAATTATATTTAAGCTCGAACTCTGTCATTGAAATATTCTCAATAAGAAATAAAAATAAAACAAACAAGGAACACATTTTTAAGTTTCTATGATTTCCATTTTTGTGAACAGATACTTTATTTATACTTAGTGTTTTTATACTTAATGTTAATATTACAATGTAATTCAATTAACATGCGCTCCTATTATATCTTAATAAATTTAGGAAAGCCGTCCGGGCCACATTAGTTCTCGTACCACTCTTCGGCCTTCATCTTTGCCTTGTGATTTATAAACCACATTCTGGAAAATGTGGCATTTTACAAGCTTATAAATATTTTAGCTATGCAATGGATGGATTACAGGTAAGTTGACTTTATGAATGTGATTTTCATTTCAAATAATATGTTGAGGTAAAAAAAACTTAATATTAATTGTCTCTTTATCCAACGCAGGGTTGTATGGTGGCTCTTATATTTTGCTACTTAAATGGCGAAGTAAGTACTCGGCTAATTTTTTTAATACAAAGTGATCGTCATTTCATAAAATTTTATATGCAATTAATTGCAGTAAATACTTTGAAAAAACATCAAAAATGCAAATGAAATTTGACAATTAATGAAAAAAAAAATACAAATATAGTCCCAAATCTATATATATATAAGCGAAATACCACTGACTGACTCATCACGATATCTCTAAGACTATACAACCGATTGACTTGAAATTTAGCATAGTTACTTATTTTGCTATGTAGACGCTCACTAAGAACGGATTTTACGGAATTCTAATCCAAAATTTAATTTTCTTCCGTTAATCTTTTCTTATCCATCTGTTGTCATTTTTGGCGATAAAGTCGCCAAAAATGACATGACCGACGCCAAACGGAATATATTTTTTTATATGTATACTGTGTATTGCTACCAATTAAGTTTACTTGGCGAGATTTTCGCGTGCGAAATGGAAAAATACCAAATAATTTAATATTGAGGCGTTGATGGAGGATTGACAAGATTTTGGCGAAGAGGCTCTTAATGCGAAATTACGTGTATGTCGAAAATAGGAAGCGTACATATTTAGCGATAGAAATAAATAAATTTGGAATACCACGGTTGGTGAAAGTGTAGATCAGCTTCAAAACTTAGTGGGATTTCGAAAAATACTAAAATGGCGACTTCTTATAGGGTAGCGCACACGCAAGACAATCCGCTGAGTAGGATGTATTATAGGTTTGTCATATATAATGTAAATGTTGAGCCCCGAAATTCCTACATTTAGAGATTTATCACCAAATATCTTCCTCCGCCAAGCCGAAGCATTTCAATGACCTTGCATTGTGAATATAAAGCTATACTATTGAAACCCCAGCTGATTTCCGACCTCTTTGCTGAGCAAATGATAATTTTTTATTGTTGTGGAACCTAGACGTAAGTTTTAAATTTATGAGAAAAGTATTTTATTATTAATAATGATTGATAAATTACATTTGTAAATCTAAACGCAATCTTACGAAGATATTGAAGTTGGCTTTTCACAAATGAATAATAACAGTATGTTATTCATGTCATTGATAAAAAAAAAATAAGTAGCTATCAAAATATTTATTTCGATGTACGTATTAATTGTAACCTAATGTAAATATTATGCAAAAGTTTTGTTTCTGTATTTTGACAATTTTTAATTTTTGTTTTCTAGGAAATAAACGTTTTTGATTTTTTAAAATGGTTGGATATTTTATCATTTTCATAATACAGAATTATTTTTAATGCTATGATTTTTAAGAGCTATTCTGTTTTATTCAATTGCAGTTCCAGATATGCTGCTAGCGTAATAGAGTTATCCCTTTGCAAAAAGGATAACGTAATAAGGGTGACTTTTGCTAAAAAATTTTACTATACTTTATTTTTTTGTTAGTATTTTTTGTTGAATTTTTAAATAATTTGATTTTAAAAAATTAATTTCGGTTATATTTTTTAACTTGAAAAGTATTTCATTGTAGGTTAATACAAATTAATTTTTCATATTTACTTTTCAGTTATAATTTTAATAATGGATGTTAAATATATTTGGATAGATGGAATACCTACTCCTTTCAAAGTTTTTAAAATTCTTAGCGACGGAGCATGTTTATTTTGGTCTCTGTCTTTGCTGGTGTTCGGTGATATTATCGATGGCGTATAAAATGAGAAATATTATTGTTTCTCACGTGTTTAACAACTGGGATCGGTTTAAATGCTACACTCAAATGCTATCTGACACCTCTTATAATACTAACGATTTATACTTTACCGAAATGTGTAAACCAAACACGTTTGGATCTATTTGCGAAATTATGGCGGCGGGAGATATTTCCCTATCAGTTCGAAGTGTATCAAAGTGACTGCCTTATAGCTTCTGTTGGTGAAGCAATTCAGGGGGAAAAAGATTGCGTTTTACGGGAAACTGTCATAGTGGTCATTTTGACGTTTATATTGAAAAGTTGGATTAACAAATAGAAGTAAAGTTAATCCTGGTGATGATAATGTGAAACAAAATGAAGAAAATGTGTCTGTGTTAGTTTCAAAGATTCAATCAATATCTAACATTGATTTATCAATTATTAATGATGCAATATCTCTTCAACTAAATAAAGGTAAAAAAAAAATTCACAAATTCAATTAGATATGAACAATTAAGACAAGCTGCTACAAAATATACTCAAAGTCCTCCTGAAGTACATAGAGAAGCTGCTTCAAAATATACTAAAGCCATCCTGAAGTACATAGAGCAGCTGTAAGAAAATATTTTTCTAATAACCCCCATGTGAATCAGGCAGATGTAATTAAATAGAATGAAAAAAGATCAAAGTTTAAATTAGCGCCATGGATTTCCAAAAATTTGTCTGGTTTTAAATATAAAATGGATATTGACTATTAAAATGATAAAATTGTCAGTATCGGAAAACGTTTGCCCTGTTCGAGGTGCTGTGCTTTAAAATGGATAGAAGAACCTCCAGGAATGTGCTGCAGTGGTGGTCAAGTCCAGCTTCCTGCTATTAGATCCTACCCTGAACCTATGAATAGTCTTAACCATAAGAATCAGCTTTCAGAACATTTTCTTTCTACAATTCGCAAGTATAATGGATGTTTTCAGATGACGTCTTTCGGAGCAAAAGAATTTAAGGAAGGAAATTTTATGCCAACATTTAAAGCCCAGGGGCAGGTAACTATACCACAGGATAGGTAGCCTTTTGGCTGAGCCTCCTCAACAACCTTTTCTTCAGCTATACTTTCTCTGTGATGAGGAAAAGAAACATTCGTTGTGGTATTTTCCCAGGTGTTAAGCCAGAATTAGTTAACCAATTACAAAAGGCGCTACATGAACTTAACAGGTATATTCGCAATTTCAAAGCTGCTGTTGATTCAGTTCCTAAAGATCAAAAGGAGTTCAAGGTTATAATTAATGCCGATAAAAGCCATCTGGAGAGCACAAAGGTCGTTTCAATGCTCCTCAAAATAAAGAAGTAGCTATCCTTATTGTGGGTCAGGATTTCGAAAAAAGAGATATCATTCTATATAGCAGAGACAGTACATTGGTACGAATTAATGAAATGCATCGAGCTTACGATGCTCTACAGTACCCTTTGATGTTTTTTCGTGGGGAAGATGGTTATCGTATAAATATTTCAAAACTTGATAGCAATACTAGGGCTCCTATCAATAAGACTGTCTCTGCTTCTGAGTTCTACAGCTATAGGTTGATGGAGCGTGTTGGTGAAATCAATTATCTATTGCTCTTTCGTCAACTTTTTAATCAGTTTTTGGTCGGTATGTATGCAAAAATAGAAACTGAAAGGCTTGATTAGATTCGTAATAATCAGAAAAAACTTAGGAGTGAGGAATATGTCCACTTAAAAGACGCTAAGGCAAAAAAAGATACACAGTCTTCAGAAATAGGTAAAATGGTTGTGTTGCCATCTTCGTTTGCTGGAGGATCTCGCTACATGCATGAACGAACTCCAGACACAATGACATACGTAAGACATTTTGAACTTCCCGACTTATTTATTACATTCACTTGCCATCCTAAATGTTAAGAAATCAAAGATCTTTTGAGGCAAGTATAAAAACTTACCCATTCATTGATAAACTATTAACAATTAAATACTTTTCTCAGATATTTGAAAGTCGTGGATAACCATTATTACAGACTATCAATTTCTTACAATTTTAAATTCAGATTATAATTATCGCTTAAAAATTGAAAATTTTCTTGATATTTTACATATATGTTCCAAAATATAATATAATCGTCTGCCCAGCGGAGCGGGTGGGTATCAGCTAGTTAAACATATATATAAAATAAATTGGTACTTTGCCATTTCGCGCTAAGCAGACTTTATTGGTGACAACACACAGTATATACATATTCCGTTTGGCGTCAAATTTTATCATTTTTGGCGACTTTATCGCTTGCCAAGGCGAAATGGAAAAGTACTAATGAATTTAATGCCTTCAGTATTTATGCAACTTTTCAAAAACTCAATACACACAGACGAATTTTTAACGTATTTAAAAAAATCTTGCATTATAATAAGTTTATATATATATAAACTTTAGCTTCCGTATGTTTGTGACGGCAAAATTCAAAAAGTAGTCGATGGATTGACTTGGAAATTTTTTACATAACGTTGCATTTCTATGTAAGTGTGTTTTTACATACTTTTTATCCCGAAGTTCCCACGGGAAATTCCCGTTAAAGTGAAGTTTTGAGTGCCTCTAGGCGACTGACAATTTTTGGGTGCGATAATGATTTCGATACGGCGAAGCAGTGTTTGATAGCTCTCCTTCTGAGAAATTTCGACATATAGTCAAGTTTTTGTTTTCCCTTGATTGCTATTCGTTGAGCAGCAGACGCTTTATGAAAAACAGCAGGAGATATTTTATAAATACGTTATATAATTCTTTTTTTTTTTTTTTTTTTTTTTTTTTTTTTTTTTTTTTTTTTTTTTTTTTTTTTTTTTTTTTTTTTTGCTTTCTAATCTTTTTTCTGCCAAATCATTTATTGTTGAACGCCTATGAGGAAATCGTCAATTGTTCTTTTATATATGTCTGAAAAATGTGGGTTACGTTTTTTTTTTTTTTTTTAATGATTTGAAGAGAAATGCATGTTTTACACTGATGAATGGATAAAGATTTAATTTTAAAGAGCATAGAATGTTCGATTTGGAAAATGAATGAAGGAATTTATCCTCCTTCGCGGAGCTATTCTAAAAAAAAAATGTCTTTTTTTGTGTAATTCTTACTGCATAACGTCTCTACATGTTTAAATTACTTTAATAAAAAATTTTAAAAATTTTTTTAATTACTTATTGTATTTTTTATATTCTATATAATATACAAATTTAAAAAAATCAAAAAGTAATATAATATCAAATAAAAAATAATTATTTATAATATATTATTATATTTATTAATAGTAATTATATATAATTAATATTACAAGTTTTATAATTAATTATTATTATTATTTATAATTATAATTTATCATAAACAAAATTATTTATAATTGTACATTAAATTTATTATAAGTAATACTTAAATATTATAATATATATTTATAAGTAATTACATTGTTTTATTATACATAACAATCTTTGGAAGTGTGATGTTTGATTTTAGAAAACGAATGCTTCTCTCATGGCAATTATACACTCTATAACAGGAGTGACGAACCTTTATGCATCAACGTGCCATTTTTTTTAAAAAAAAATATTTAATGAGGTCATAGACAGGCCTTCAAATAATTTTGACTTCGAGATTATTGGGAAAATAATAATACTAAATACTATCAACTCAAAATTCTTTATTTACTACAAAAAATACATTTTGCAATGTCTCAGTTATACGCGTAATTCAAATTGCAGTAACATTATTGTGACTTCTGTTGTTGCAGATTAGATGACAAATAACTTATATTAGGATTGTAAGATGTTACTTTTAGCAGAACGCATGCTGAACTGGAGTCAACTGTCAAACGGTTTATAGGCGAGTCTTTAATGTTATTCATCTCTGAAAATAATAACTCGCAGGCATAAGTAGATAAAAATATGGTTAAAATAGCACAAGCCAGCTTCTTCAAACAGTTAAATGTGTCTGGTAATGAATTCCAAGTTTTCAAAATTTTGTTATAGGCATTTTTACTTATATTGCTATATTATAAAATATTTGAATATATTATATTGAAAATATTTGTAGTTTCTTGTAATAATATCGTTTCTAAAAACATGCAGTTTAGCGTCAAAAGCGCAAATGAGATCTATCATGACGATAAATGTTTTATTTGTGCCTTGAAACTTCACGTTCAATTCATTGAAATGTTGGCGTGTGTCTGTAAAAAATATCAATTTTGAAAGCCACATAACATCCAACAACTGGGGGTATTGTTGAATTTCCCCCTCATTTTGCAGAAGCAGTCTGATTTCTTCTAAGCAATCAAAAAATCTTTGAAGTACGTTCCCTCGGCTCAACCAGCGAACAATATTATACATCAGTAAGCTATTATACACCGAGGTGACTTCATTTAACAAAGCATCAAACTTTCGCTTATTTAAAGCCTGCGACGAAAAGAGATTGACTATTTTTGTGACTACTGTCATTACATTATCAAGAGATGTTAAACCACTCTTAGCATACAAGGCTTGTTGGTGAATGATGCAGGGGATTTCAAGAATCGAATGCCCTACGTCTGTCTGAAATAAACTTATGAAACCATTTTTTTTGCCCACCATACTTGGAGCACCATCAGTTGTTACTGAAACAATTTTTTTCAAATCAATTTCTTTCTCAGCAAGCGAATTTTTAACAGCTGTGCAAATATTTATGCCCTTTGTAGTTGTTAGCAACGATGTTATCGCAATTAATTCTTCCTTAATGACGTTTCCCACGGAATATCGAGCAAAAATAGCTAAACGTGCAGATTTAGTGACGTCAATGCTTTCGTCAAGACATAGCGATATACAAGCAGTGGAGTTAATATCAATTTTTTGTTGATCTGCTACATTGCCGGCCAGTTTTAGATTCTTTCTTTTATTGTGTTTTTAGATAGAGGAGTATCTTTGATGCGATGAATTATCTTATCCTTATTATCGAAATCATAAAAAAGTGAGGGTGCGCATGCTAACCAGGCCTTCTTCAAAAACTCTCCCTCTTGAAAAAGTTTACAATGCCGAGCAATGACATTACAGCCGTTTAACTTGCCGCGCTCGTATGACAATTTTTGCCAACATATTTAGTCATAGACGTCTACTGTTTACTTCTATCTTTTATAGCTCTTACAATTAATTCCGTTCGATTTCTTGACTAACGAATTTGTGATTTGTTTCAAAATGCCGTTTTACAGACGATGTTCTTCATACCACTGTTCCAGAACATAAAACACACACCGCTTTGTCGCCTTTACTAATCGTGCCATATTTCTCAGTCCACCGAGTTTGAAATTCTCTGATACACTTACTATCTTGCACTTTTTTTTTTTTTTTTTGCTGAACTAGATTTATTAAATAACACTTAAAAATCGTAAATACAGTTGTGTCAACGAAACTGACTATTATGCTATGCGTAAATAAACTATCCGTGATTCGCAATTATAGTCCACGATGTAACAACAATAACAAACGAGTGGGCTTCCTGCCCACGCTCGAACACTCCGTGTTATGAAACTCAATGTGTTAGGGCCCCAGGGTTCCGGCGCCAGACGGGGAGAAAAAAACATTTTTTTTTTTTTTTTTTGTTTTGTTTTGTTTCTGATGGGAGTGCAGTCGAAAGTTTTGTATTAGAATTATGCTTGTAACGAAAGTTTTGTAAAAGAATGTAAATTCTGGTAAGCATTATGCGTGTGTATGACTTATTAAAATGTGAAAAAGACATTCATCTCATCATTTCAAATTTTTGGATTTGTTACATCGATAAGATTGAAATAGTGAAATACTCCGTAGCGTAGAATCACTCTCGTTCGTCCGTAATATGCTTCATAGTAAACTTTGTAATCGGAGGCGTGCCCAAAATATTGTGTCGCGTGCCATTTGTTCGCCATCCCTGCTCTATAACAACAACAGAAAAAAAAAAAAAAACGACGCACCAACAAGGAGTTGTCCGATGGAGACAAAAATTGGCGGAAAGGAAAATTATGTACAGAATAGAAAATGATTAAAATTTCAGAAAAATTGAGAGAGGAACTATATTTCAGAGTTATATAGTTACAAAGTAACGTGCTCATTAAGGTGTTGACCCACCTCTAGCCTGGATGCAAGCTGCCACATGACGTGACAATGAATGATAAAGCTCACTGATGGTCTCCTGCGGTATTTCTTCCAAATTTGCTCCAATTGTCGGGCTAGGTCATCAATATTCCCTGGTAGATGCAGTCATCATATCCCAGACGTGCTCGATTGTAGAGAGATTTGACTGGCCAAAGAAGTGTTTGACAAGCTGTAAGACAGTTTATAGCAACACGTACCGTATGTGTTCTGGCATTATCTTGCTGAAAAATAAGGCCAGGGTACTGCAAAAGGAACGATAGCAAAACAGGTCTCAGAATGTCGTCGACGTACCGCTGTGCTATAAGTGTGTCTCTAACGACGACCAAAGGGGTCCGGCTATCAATGGAAATGGCACCCCAGACCATAACTCTTGGTTGAGGGCCTGTGTAGCGTAGAATAGTGAAATCAGGATCGGCACGCTGCCCTGGGCGTCTCCAGACTCGTCTTAGATTATCGTCAGGACAAAGTTGAAAGCGAGATACGTCCCCAGTCAGCATCATTCCAACCTGATCGAGCCAAGCACCGATGTAATCTGGCTCGACAGTCAGGAGGCGTGAGTGTCAGGTGACGTAGCAGTTGGTAAGAGCGTATAGATTTCTTTCTATCAACCATCTGTTAATGGTTATGGTGGACACTCGCATGCGGGTCGCACGTCTGATGGTGGATAACGATGAATCATGACGCTGAAATCTGCCACTGTCCACCCATTCTTGCCAGTGTCTTCTAATTACCGCATCGCTTCGACCCATATGATGAGCGATTTTCCAATTTGCCCAACCTGCCTCTTTCAATCCAATGATACGACATCTTTCAAACTCTGACAGTTGCTCGTAATGAGCCCGAATCTCTCAGCGAGGCATTTTTTCAGTCGTTGAAAGTTATCCTTAATCGCAATGCAACAGAAAATTTGACCATCCGTTGACGTTGTTTATCGACGGGCACCTAGAGCGCGGAGCGCACTTCTAGCCTGAATCTTGTGAAACAATGGTTTCTTGGCAAATATGGAGTTTTCATTCTATGGAGTGGAATCTAGAGAATATGAAGAAAAATCTTTGAAAAAATTGGACCAATAGAACGTTTTTTATAAGCAGAAAGATGAGTTGATGAACCAGTATAACTAGCGACATCTTGTGAAGGAAAAATCTCTAGATAGTAGAACGGAATGGAGAACGACTTGGAGAAATTTTCTTGATTCTTGAAGGGCAGGCGGATGCTTGTATTGCTATTGGTTGAGGGGTGATGTACTCTGATGCTGCTATTGGCTGCCCTCAATGGAATTTAACTGAATATATATAGGGTGAGAGGGATAACCACCAAAAGAATCACCTCTGATTTTCCACACCACACCACTGTCAGTATGTGCCTCTTTGCCGACCACTCTGCTGTGTTAGCACAGAGAGCCAACTTAAAATATACCACCAAAGCTCTCCAAAATTATCTCAACATCTTAGAACTTTGGTTAACGGACTGGAGAATAGCAATCAACGTCGATAAGACTCAAGCAATCATCTTCAAAAAATATGGTACAATAAATCCTAACATTAATTTAAATTTTTTCAACGAGGAGATAAATTGGGTCTTGGTAGTACGCTACCTTGGAGAAAATTTGGGGAAATCGACCCAGTTCTGAATTTAGAACTTTTCGAACATGAGATAAACTGGGTTTCGGTGGTGTGTTATCTGGGACTAGAGATAGATTCTAAGTTAACCTACAGGCAGCACATTAAATATTTATCAGATAAATTTTGAAATAAAATCCATTTATGCATTTCCTTAATTGGCAGACAATCTCCTCTTTCATTAAAAAACAAAGTGCTGCTTTATAAACAGGTTCTTCGCCCAGTTATAACTTAAGCCGCCCCTGTTTGGGGGTCAGCCACCCCAACCCATATGAAAAATGTTCAAATTATGCAAAATAAGATTCTCAGGATCATGACCAATTCTCCCTGGTACATTAGGAACACAGTAATTCACAATGATCCAAAAAATTGAGCCCATGGAAACATACATCACCAAACTCTCGCGAAATTTACTCACTACTATTTTGAATCATGAAAACGAAACAATTAGGGCCCAAATTCTATTTACAGACCAACATTCAAAATTTAATTTTGCTTTCAAAACCACTAAATGGTCTCTTCCTATAAACCCCCCATACTGAAAATTCAAAAAAAAAAAAAAAAAATATACAAAAATGTAAGGATAAAAGTTTAAATAAAAAAAATGTTAATTTTTTTTTTAAAAAAAAAACAACACCTTATTGTGTACCGAAGTATCCCTGCCTCTTTTTTGCTGTTTTCACAGCTTCCCCCCCCCCCATCATTGTTTTTCTGAATACGACATTTCGCCGAAGGGCGCCTCTAAATGTCTCTTCTGTCATTACTTTCTCCAATAAACAGAGCATAAAGGACTCACTGACGCTCGTCAATCATCTCATGTAGTAGTAGTAGAAAAAACAAAAAGCAACTGAAATTCCAATAAACGTAATTTCAATATATATATATATATATATACACACTCATACAAATACGTCATTAACAAATACGTCATTCTTTCGATTTCTCGCTCCTTAATTTCTTGCAGAAAATCGATTTTATTCAATGTTCAGGACGATCGTTTTCGATTCTGTTTCAATAGCTTCTAATTTTTATAGTGTCAATTCAAAATTTAATCACGAAATCTCCGAAATATCTCTGGTGATCAAAGCAGAAAAAATATTATGCAAATTTCTACATTTGCTTCGAAATAGTCTAGTTTTCTCTCTCCAAATTTAAATTATTGATTTCTCTTCAAATGCTTTTTAATCGAATCGTTCGGTCTAAAGATATTTGAAAAATCTTATGGAGATCTTCAACTTCGAATCAAATAGCTTTCTGTTTTTTTACCGATCCCAAAACTGTTTTATTACGCCAACAATTTTTTTCTTTTTCATGTCAAATTTCGGTATTTCTCGTTATTATTTTGATTACAGCATTCAATGTCTTTCTCATTTAGTTTGGTTTTTATTAACGTCGCATTAGAAGCAACACGAGGGCAATTGACGATGGATCTCGTAATTTTACTTTCAGCTTAGGTGTCTCGGACAAGTGACGAGGACGACACCTAAGCTGGCACCCCTCTCTCCTAACTTCTACACCACGCCCTGGGAGGACTTTGAGTCTTGACAGATTTAACATGGCATTACTCGAGACTTAAAAACAAACAGAATTTCTCGCGAAGGGTATTTCATACCCATGGGCGTTTACTTCTATTTTCTACTTCAGAATCTTTGCAAAAAAGATAAAAATGCATAAAAATAGAAGAATACAATTATAAATAAATATTTAAAAGTAAATCTTACATTTAGTTTTCACATTTTTTGTAAATACATGTCATACGTTCCTTGCAAGCATAAAAATAGAACACAATTGTAAATATATATTAAAAATAACACTTAGTCTACATATTTTCTGCAAATACATATATGTTTCATGCATATGTGTTTTTCGCATGTTTCACAAATAAATTTATTTATTCTGTCCTTTTTATTAGGGCATTCGTCACATCTTTTATGGAGTCCTTTGGCTTTTTTAGCAGATGGTGATATCTTTTGTACTGGATCAGTTTTTCTTTTAAATTTCTTAGAAGCATTGCCTGCTGGCTTCTATTTTTCTTGTATTCTTCAAAAAGCATGAATCCCAAACATTTTAAAAAGGAACGTCTGGTTTGAATTTTAATAGGATTTTTTTTTTTTTTTTTTTTTTTTTTGCAGAAAACAAAAGTATGTCATCATTTATTGCTGCAACGTTCAACAACGCAAACAAATATGACCATGGGCCAGCGATTACGTTTTCTAGCTGCAGAATATGTTGTGGGCATTTCATCAACAATATCAACTATGCTCCTTTAGTTAAATTATAAAATGTGATGATCTCAGGTTTTTTTTTTTTCCAATTCTTCTGTAGATGGATCTATTGCGTCATCATTATGCATTGTTGAAGGTAGAACAACATTCCTATTCTTCTTGAGTATATATAATACAAGTGTAGTTTCTTTTTTGGAGACCAAATATGGAGGAATGAACTTTTCTGTTCTTTGAAACCCAAATTGTTGGAAGAATTTATTTTATTTTTTCTCATGGTCCCAACAATAGTTATTTTTTTTCTACACAAGTTCCTGAGGCAGTGGGTAAGATGTATACTAGTTATCAATTGTGAAACTACACCCTGACTAATATAGTGGCTCGATTAACCTTTTTACATACTACTTGAACTAGTTATTATCTATGTTAAATGGCCCTTTTTGGTTGATTATGAATGTACACTTCCATATTCCACGTATAAAATAATCTGGAATCAATGAATGGAAAATTTTTTATACCATACTTAGATGGTTTGTTCGGCATATATTGCCGAAAGGGACATCGCCCTCTAAATGGTTCCAGTTTCTCGTCTATAGTAACGCACTCTCCGACATACATTATTCGAGTTTTGACTTTTTTTCCACAAATTTTTCAAAACCCTCTCGTACTGGAGCCAATTTATCTAAATCTATTTTATTTTGACAAGTTCTAATATTGTCAAAGCGTAGACAATTCATACGAAAATTGAAACGGTTTGCAGACACAGTTGTCCGAAATATCTCAAATACGGAGCAGTCTATTGCCCAAAGGTCTTTCACGTTTACTTGTGATGATTTAGGTCTACCGCAAATATGTAACAATCCAATAAATGCTTTTATTTCAGCCTCATTTGTTTCTTTAGCGTTCCTTTCTCGGGAAAAACGATCTTTTTCTGATCCAATAAAAATATTTGTGCATTTAACTACAGTTTGCATCAATTCAGGAGAGATTAGTAAATCCCATGCTTCTATAACCGATGTGACATATTTTGAAATACATTTATTTCCAGGAAGTTTTGTGCTAATGGTTTTTAAAACACTCTATTGTTTGGACGGGATTTCTTCTTTTTTTTTTTTTTTTTTTTTTTTTTTTTTCTAGCTTTTCTCTTTATATAAAACAACTGTTAACATATTTTACATCGTCATCTTCTGAATCTGAGTCAATTTCTGTCGCATAATCATGGTTACTGTTGTGTTTCACGTCGTCTGGTTCTCCATTATCTTCGTTAAGGCTTTCTTCATCCGAAGATAATGTATCCAAAAAATGTCGCAAATACTGAATTCCGAAAATGCGCCGTGTCAAACAAACAATTAGAAACGTGCTTACGTTCTTAAAACTGTAACGAAAAAGCTCGCATAGGGTGTAACATATCCGGAGAGCTGATATACAAATATCTAATTTTAGAATTCGCTCATTAGTCCTTCTCTTTCAAGGTTGCAACCTCAGAATCAGCTACAAGAGGATTCAACCATTTAAAAAAAATTTGGAATAAACATTGAAAAAAGAGAGGAGGTGGGTATGATACCCTGCGCGAGTAATGCCGGGTTAACGTGCATCAGCCTCGGATACACGTCGGGTCTTTAGTGGTATCAAGGTTCGAACCCCCGACTCGACGAAAACCGCCGGCCGCGACTACCACGGCAATTTTTCTCATTTCATGTTTTCGTATTTTTTCGATTTTTCTCTTAAAATTAATTTTGTAATAAATCCTATCTTCATTTTTCCAGTTCATCGTTGATTAAAAACTTATATTTTTGAAGTTCAGTTCAAATTCCACAATATTGTGATGTAATAAAATGAAATAATTAGTGATTTTATTCGTATTACAAACACTACGTTAATAGGTATGTTAATCATTTAAAATATCCTATTCAAATTGCGTACTAAAGTAAAAGATGGGATTTATGTTATGCTTGAGCTCAATAAATTGGATTTTAAACTGATATCTCACAAAGGAGTAAAATTTCCCCTTCTTTAAACATTTCAATTCTTGTTTTAATAAACTAGAATGATCATCAATGCTGTTGGATAGAACAAAATAAATCAATGTATGAGTAGAAAGTTTGATTTTAATTACATTCTGTTTTAAATGTTTACAAGGCCTTTGATATTTATGATTGTGTGTGCATGCATGTACATATAAATATATATAAGGAAAATATATTTTTTGAATATATATATATATATATATGCATAAATCTGAAATTAAAGAATGATTTATATATATGTGTGTGTGTGTGTGTGTGTGTATAAATCTGAAATTAAAGAATGATTTGGTTTTATTAACGTCACACTAGAAGCAACACGAGGGATATTGGCGAAGGACCTCGTAATTTTGAACCTCGGTCAAGTGACGAAGACGACACCTGAGCTGGCTCCCCCTCTCCTAACTACCACACCAACGCAAACGGGAAGATTTCGAACCATGACAAATTTACCGTGCACCAGTCCCGGTTACACGGCGGGTATTTAGTGGCATCAAGTCTCGAACTTACGACTCAATGAAAACCGCCGTCTTAGAGTCTGTACCATGACCACTAAGCTACCACGGCACTTCTTTATGCCCAGACTGAGTAGCATATTTACCTGTCCACAGCCCTGAAAATTAATGATTAATTTATTCATTATTAACTTTGCACTAGAAGTAACATGGCACAGATAAGTGACAACGGACCTCATAATTTTGAACACGGTCAAGTGACGAGGACGAGACATGAGCTGGCATTTCCCTCTCCAAACTTCCACACTATGCTAAAAGGATTTGGATCTTCGACAGATTTAAAATGCATCAGCCCCGCTACACGGCTGATCTTAAGTGTTATCAGGACTCGGAAACTACGACTCGACAGAAATATTGCCGGTCGCGAATCCGCAATCATGACCTATAGGGTACCCCACAAATAAAATGAAAGTCATCAAATATGCAACTTGTGGTTTGAATGTCCATTATCTAATCCGGCAGATATATATTTCGCTGTTTACTTTTGGTAAATGTTAAAATTTCTACTTGTGCAGCCACGATTTGTTTTATTGAGACTCAAATTCATTATTAGATTTTAAATACAGCTTAAGCATTTTTGTGTTCATTTCATCATTTAAAATATTTACGGTCTCTGTTTACATACTTAAGAGCGGCCGCGGTTGCCTAGTGGTCATGGTTTCAGATTCGTGGCCGGCGGTTTTCATTCAGTCACGTGTTCAATTCTTGGTCGCTAAGATTACCCGGAGCTGATGCACGTTGAATATGTCGGGGCTCATTCTAGTTTAGTTTAAATTTTTATTAGCGTTGCACTAGAAGCAACACGAGGGATATTGGCGACGACCTCGTAATTTTGAACCTCGGTTAAGTGACGAGGACGATACCTGAGCTGGCATCCCCTCTCAACTTCCATACCACGGCAACGGGAGGACTTTGGGTCCCGACAGATTTAACGTGCACTAGCCCCGCCTACACGACTTACCTTTAGCGGCTGAGGCAGAACGAAAACCGCCGGTCACGAATCCGAAACCCTGACCACTAGGCTGCAGCGGCCACTCTGTCGGGGTCCAAATCCTCCCATTGGCGTGGAAGTTGCTTCCCGCTGTTCAAGTGCCCCTGCTTCTAGCGCGTCGTTAGTAAAAACTAAACAAAAAAACTCCAAATTCAAGAGGAACACAATTTCCTTTTCACAAAATTAAAAAATATATGGAAAGGTTTCCAACATTATAAGTACTGAAAAATTCCAATATGTTCTTTTCCAACCTTTGACCAAGGAATGTTTATCTTCTTTCCATTTTATTTCTTTTGGAAATAACTTATCGCTAGTTTCTATTTTTCTCTTTGAAAGGAAAATGGATTTCTGTTTCGAAATTTACGAATTCGTAGTTTTACAATGTTCCCCTCCTTCTTGATTTTCTCCCCCCAAAAAAAAAAAAAAAAATCTCAGTAAGTTCCTATATTTTGGTTTTTTTTTCTGCTTCAAATTCATTTTGTTTGCTGCATCTCATTCTTTTATTGTTTTTATGTTAAAATGCCCCCATTTCTTATCTCTTTTGAATCTTATTAATTTTTCAATCTGCAGTTTTCTCAAGATAAATTTTTGACTACGAATTTTGATTTTAAATAGACTTTTAATAAATAATTAAGTGATTTTTTTTCTGGGTGTTCTATCTGAATAAAATTCTTCTTTGCAGTTGTATAAATTGGCTGGACTAATCCATTTGCAGTTAATTTTTTTAAAAAAATATTTGAAACGACGTTTTGTGATCTTAGCATTTTTTTTTTTCATATATTCCCTAACTTCATCTTCTTTGCTCACCATTTCAATTTTAAAATGAAACTGTCTATTTTGCTTCAGCTTAGTAACTATGATTTTGATTTTCATAAAGCTATTGAAAAAATTGTAAAAAATTGGTTTTTGATAAACACCATCCTTGGAAAATAAATCTTCAAAATGCAGATTAAATTTGCCTCAACAAAATGAAAATATTTGTAATTATTGAAATTTGCAGGTATATGATCCATAGTTTTTGCAATATTTTTCTTACACTTTAAAACATGTTTCTCTTTTAGGATACTTGCATATAGTTTAGTTAAAAAATTTCTTAAAAACTGATGAGAATGAAGGTTTACAACAAATACTGGAAAAGTAATGATCCTCATACGAAAGGGAAAAAAAATCCTCATCTTCTATCATTCCAATGATTACGAAAGCAGAAAAATCTATTAGTAATGCAATAGAGTATGCTTTAAAAAAAAATCAGAATTGTTTAAAATTTTACTGTACATATAGGGAAAACGTTTTTTCTTCTTAAAATATTAATGCATTTTGATGACTGTTACTTGATATTTAGACATTTGATTTTAAAATATAACTAGTAGTCTTAAGACCTATGTTTATGTGTGTACAAATTAACTCTTTGAAACACATAAATATTGGATAGGCAACTAAGTGATTGCGAATTTAGTCAATAGATGATCTTGGCACATTCTTTTGTTAACTCAAAAGCACCCAACCTATGTTTTCTTGTTGTTTGGACTTCCACCATTTATTTAGTAAAAAAAATTGTATCGATTAGTTATTTAGAGTTTCGTTTTTCTCCCAATCTCAAAATGGAAGAACTAGACATGCATTTCAGACTATTTTATTATTTTATTTCCGAAGAGACAAGAACGCATCACAAGCGCTAAAGAAGTTATGCGTCGTATATGGGAATGAAGCTTTAGAAGAAAGGCAGTGTCAAAATTGGTTTGTTAAATTTCTTTCTGGTGATTTTTCACGGAAAAATGCGCAACGATCTAGCCATCCAGTTGAAATTGACGAGACCCATACCAAGGGCATTATCAATTCAGATCATTTCAGCACAATATGCAAGATTGCAGAAAAATATAATGTATCACACATACACATTCAAAAATATATATATATACAGTTTGGCTATGTCAGGAAACTAGATTTATAGATTCCTCCTTAGCTTAAGGAAATTCATTTGACACAATGGATTAACATCTGCGATTCGCTTCTGAAATGCAACAACATTAATCAATTTTTGAAATGACTGATATCTGGCGATGAAAAGTGGATAGTTTATGACAACCTTAATCGAAAAAGATCATGAATGAAACAGGGTGAACCAGCTCAGACATCAAACCTGAAAATCACCAAAAAGATTATGCTGTCAGTTTGGTGAGATTATTAAGGAATTCTGCTCTTCAAACTTTTAAGAAGAAACCAATCAGTTAATTCAAATGTTACATTCAACAACTCACCAAACTGAGCAACACAATTGACCAGAATTGGCAAATTGTAAGGGTGTTATTTTCCAGCATGAGCCTCACCCATATTTGGTCTCTGGAGAAAAATTACTGGAGCTAGGTTGGCATGTGTTGTCACATCCATCATAAAGCAGTGATATTGCACCTTCAGAATATCATTTATTTTGTTCCATGCAGAACTCCTTAAATGGAAAAAAATTTAATTTAGTTTTTTGCTAGCAAAAATCAGAAGTTTTTTATGACACTAACTGAAAGATGGCAAAATCATCACAAAAGCAGACAATACCTAATTGAATAAAGTTATATTTTTAGGCAAAAAGTTTGAATTTTCCTTATTTAAAATCTGCAATCACTTAATTGCCAACCCAATACACAGTATAATGTTCCATTACATGTGATAAAATGAATAGTACATCTGGCAATTATCATATCACTTTTAAAAATATTTATGAATAAAATATGATTAAAATGGTAAATTGTAAGCATTTTTGATAATTACTTAATAATTTGACAGGTGCTGTATTTGTTAAGAAGAACCTATCAGAGATACAAATTGCACAATCAGTTTCGTAGTAGAAAGAACAGTGGAATCATGAGAAGATGGTCTACTACACTAAGTACAATGAATGAAAGTCAGAATCATAATTCTCATCACAGATCTAGAGATCATAAATTAAAAGAAGCAGCTCATCATTGTCATAAAACAGATTTTAATGATGTACATAGACCACAAAACTGATTGTTAACAGATCTTTTAACATGACTATTTGTATTGGAGATGAGATGTATTTCTATATATATATATTGGAGAAGTGGTTCTTTTTATTCCTCATAAACATTAACAAAATAATTGAGCATCTAATGGTTCATATTAAACGTAACAAAATGCAGTGAAAAACCAGTTATTTTGTGAAATATTTAATAATTCATTATATTTTACAATACATAAACTGAATAACATCTATTTGAAGCTATGAAAAACAAAATAAATATAATTCTAGAATGTAATATATTTTCATATTTTTTTAAAATAAATTAAATACAGAATAAGAGTATTCAAATGCAATGAACTATAAAGAGAAGAGAGAGATAACTTACAAGCACAAACATACATATACATTTGTTTTAGGTGGTACTCAATTGATACAAATATTTTATGATTTCCATCATTCAGTGCTTGGTGAGAACAAATTATTTAAATTATAATAGTTTTTTTTTTTTTTTTTTGGAGTACAGTTGAATTCTTACACCATTAAGTAATTTTTAGCTAAACCAATGTCTTTTCCTTATTTCTAAAAGTACAAAACAAAAATAATTAAAACAGAACTGGCACTTTTAAATTACATAGTTCTATAATAGATGTATTTCAGATAATTACTCGGGTTGCATGCAAATAAAGAAATCAATGTATCTACAAAAAAGTACACAATATTTTAAAATTCAATTTCAATAGTATGCAAAATAAAAAACACAACTTTAAATAATCAAAAATAGATGCAAAAAAGCTTAAATAGTGCATATTTTATCTTAATAAATTAAGATGTCTACTATACAAGCTGTATTTAACCAAAACACTGAACAAGATTATTCATAGACAAAAAAAAAAAAAAAAAGGAAAAAAAATTAAGATAATTTTATCTAAGCTATTCAATCTTTATCCATTTAAAAGCTTTGGGCACAGTAAGCTCTGAATTTGTAGTCACTAAAGAATTTAAAAATATCCTACATTTGCAATCATATATTTTTCACAGTATACAAAATACAAAAAAAATATTTATAGAGGTGAAGTTATGTAATTTCAAAAGTATAATCAAATGCAATTGAAAAATAACAACTATAAAAAACATAACAGAGGTAAAACATTAAAAAGAATTTTCAAAATACAAAATCTGCTTTATAGGAATGAACACATTAAAACTCCAATTATACATACATATTAATTTTAAAAGATTAAAGGTAACAGCATCATGTGTGTATATATATATATATATACATACATACACATAACTTTATTTTTAATCAAACCATCTAACATATAAATATTATTTTAAGTAAGAATGAAAAGAGGGAAAAAAGAGGAACACACACAAACATTTTTCCAGATTATTTTCAAATTATATTCACAAGAATATTTTTTCAAACAGGATTTTTTTCTTCAAAACTGTTCCTTTCTTATGAATTAATCTATATCTGAACATACTAAACAGATATTACTTACATTCAATTTTTTTTTTAAAAAAAATTAAATTAATATTTTCAAAATAATAATGAAATAAAGCATGTAAGTTATGAAATATGGTTAAGTTAAGAACATTAATACTGAATAAGAGAATATAATTTACAAAGAACCTAAAACCAGGCCTTTATTTCCCTCCTCAAAAGAATTATTGAAATTAAAAATTATGTTTTATCATTCTTGCATACAATAAAATTAAAAATTATCAGTAATAAAATCAACATCAGAGACAAAAAATTCTACAAAAATGAATTGGAACTAATTCTACCATTTATAGATGCAGAAAAATCTATCAGATATTTGTTCTAAAATTATATGTGCCTAAAAATAGGTATGCACAAATTAGTTTTGTGTCCAAAAATTCAGTTTTTAAATATTATAATTATTCATACCATCTTTCTTTACCAACATTTTTATTTCAATTCAAAATTAACTGAAAACAATATTAATGCAATATAGGTAATTAAAAACATGGCATAAGGCAAGGTATGCAGATAAAAATGTAAAGAACATTTCAAGTAAATAATGTAATGAAATATTATTTCATCTCAAATATATGCACTGCCCTTTACTTAACTTGAAATATTAATCCAAAAGGATCATATTATGTAAGAATGGCATAATTTTTTAATTCAATACAGTTGTGCTTATTAAAGAAAATTTTCATTTAGCATATCTAGAAACAATATTATATTTAAAAATACAAAAAATTGAAAACTGTATCATTTTAAAGAATAGAAATTTGATATATAAGAATTTCTTTACCTCAACTCTATTACTACAATTCTGAAAAATAATCCTGAAACGAGGAATGCTGAAGCATTATGAATCTAAAATAAGACACTGTGACAGGAAAGCAAGAAATAGATATTGCATAATCCGGATATTGGACATTGCTTAAAAATAACCCAAGGGGGAGGGGGAGAACTAAACAGATGTAAGAATGAAAAAGTCACTATACTTATATAAATATATACAAACACAGAGAGACACATAATATTAGTGTTCATGACAAAGTTTTAAGAAAATGGCAACTCTCACTTCATTTCTTAATCAATTATTCGATTCAAAAAAAATCTGAGTTTAAAAAACTCTACAACTTTTACAAGGAATTAATTAAAAAAAAATATACTTCAACAATATTCTACAAAGAACACTTCATATGTATAAAATAAAACATAATTCAGAATGTACATGTTAAAATAATTTTTTAAAATTTTCATTATGTGCCCCATAATATATTTTCATTCACGTTTTGAAATTTATTTTTATTATGTATTTTTCCAGGTTTCATAAACAAACCTTTCAATTCTTCTAGGTTTAGGATGAAAGTGCATTTACGTTTGATAATGCAACATGGGTAACATATAGCAATCCCGAATCAATCTCAATAATAAAGGGATTAAGGTGATGTATTTTTTTTAACAAATAAAAAAAAAAAAACTAAAAATAAAGAAAACATCAAATGTTTCAAAATAGAGAGAAAAAAATTACATTAAAATAATCTGTACAATTATTGCAATAAGTTTAATATATATACCCAAAAATAATATACATTCACATTTTTTTAAAAAGGAGTTTTATGAATGATTGATA
Source organism: Nephila pilipes (assembly GCA_019974015.1). NCBI lineage: Eukaryota > Metazoa > Arthropoda > Arachnida > Araneae > Nephilidae > Nephila > Nephila pilipes. The sequence continues at coordinate 98,359 of BMAW01049345.1, forward strand.
TTTTATAATTATTTTGAAATATTTCATGATTATGTACACAGGGTTTTATTAATTATTTTGTAACAATGAAATGAAATATATGAACTTACAAAGCAATGAATCTCATGAACTATAAAAAATTCCTGCTCAGGAAAAAAGTCTCAAAGGAAATATTCCGAAAAAATAAAATACAATCCTGTTTGTTAATCTATCAGCTGAATATAATTTGAATGCTTCATAATATGTATTATATCCATAGATTCATATCTATATAAACATAACATTCAAATAAATGATAGAAATAGAACTAAAAAAAAGCAAGCATTCTAATTAAAAAATCCCATCAATGCAAAATATTGAAATCTTACTAACATAATTCTGAAAATTATTACTGAGCACATAAATTCAAACAGTTTTATAATATTGCTTCCAATATTAAAATTAAGCAAGTAGTTTGTAAAAGTACCACATAACAAAACTTGAAATTATTTATCCTTATACATTAGGAATTCTGTATATAGATCTTACAGTCTTGTGCATAGAATACCAGGATCATTAAATTATGGAGTGGCCAATTGGTAGTCACCCGACTTCAGATCAGAAGGTTGTGTGTTCAAATCATGTCCAGGTCACCAATACATGGTATGAACATTTAGTAGTCACCTAACTCCAGATATGTCATGAGAAAGAAGGTCAGTAACTGGACATTTCAAGAAACTAACATAGTTTATTAACGTAAAAAAAAAATTTAAGGTAATACAACATTAGCTGCTGACTTGATTAACTAACTGAAAGAAGTAGTAACCAGCGTCAGAAACTGATGATCGTGAGAATTTTGAAGCCATCCTTTATGTATTTGTTATATAATGAAAATTCACTTCTTTGCATTTGATCACTCAGTAATTTTAAAGTTGTACCGTAGACTAGTTTGGCAGAAGCCTCCATATCTACCTTAAGACTAGCTCTAATACCCAAATAACAAGGTGAATCATGATATCTCAATGCTGCCTTAAGTAGTCGATGGAATCTGTCTACAATTCAATTCACCCTAGGATTATAGGCCCTAGTACATGTTTTGTGAATGTCATGATATTTGGTGAGTGACTGAAAAAGATCACATTCAAAATTCCTACCATGAACAGTTGTGAAAATCTCAAGCACCTCAAAATGAGCAATCCAGGTGTAAAAAATTTTAGCAACCATCTCTGCCGTCTGATCCAATATGGGAAATGCTTCTAGTGAATGTGAAAACCAATCTATACATATCAATACATACCTATTCCAAATCGGATCTTCCAGACTGGGCTTTGAAACTTTCAGGAAGGGTCATCAATATATGGGATGACCAATTGCTATTTACTTAACTATATCCAAATAAGTCAGAAGGTAGGAGATCAGTAATTGGACAATTCTAGAAACTAATAAAATTTATTAACATTAAAAAACACTTTAAGTTAATAAAATATCTGCTGAAAACTTGATCAGCTAACTGAAAGTGGTAACTGGCATCAAACATTAATGACCGGGTGGATGTTAAAGCTACCCTTTACATACTTGTTGTAGAAGTATGAATTCACTTTTTTGGATTTGTTTTTGTTTTTACACTTCACTGGTTTATCCAAGAGGGTACAATAAATGCTGCATCAAATTCTTGGTGGTCAGCATGCAAGGATTGTAAGATGCCAAACAAAATTAATTTTTAAAAATTCAGATTCTATGAGACTTGAAACACAAATATAGCAAACGACGATTAGCACAATTACAAAATATTTCACACAAAGAAAGTAGACTGCACTGCATAGACTTTTAAAAAACTCAGTCATGATATGCAACAATATATCACAACAATATTTATTCAGTTATTAATTTTGCTTTAGCCTAGTTTTCTTTGTAATAATTTCTACTTCAAACAGTCTAATTTGTTCCAAATTGCAAAATACTAAATAACATCAATGCACAATAGTCACCCATACAAATTAGGCAATATACATAGAATTTTAGAAGTTTCAGCAACTTAAATAACCCCTATGTAAGACACAAGAAAATCTTAAAAATTTACAGCCACATCAAATAAAAAGTAAGGTTTCAAATTTTTAACTTTTAAACATAGATGCACACTTGCTTCTAAGTAGTTTCCCTACTTCAAAAGTTATTCATGACACATTGCAGTGAATCTATATTTAAGGTCAAAAATCCTATTTAAATTACATTTCAAATATTAAGAATATTACAAAATCTCCAATACAACGTATTCAATCTTTTAATTTCCCATAATAAAATTACATAGCCAACTTTATCCTCTTTCATTTCATACATTTAAAAAGAATGGATAGACTTCCATATTCAATAAAGTCTCCTAACTCTAACCATTTCAAGAGGAGGCAATTCCATATCAGTTAAGTAGTGATCAACTATTTAATTGAGCCTTCAACCATATTCATTTGTGTTTGAACACAGAATTAAAATCTATCTAAAAAAATCATATTTAAATACTACAAATAATTTAATAATTTTATAAATAAAATTTTCAAATCAATTAGAAAATTTTTCCAATAGACATTTAAAAAAAAAAAAAAAAAAGGACCTTGCTTAAATAAAATATCAGCACTTACCATGAGAAGATAAAAAAAATTACAAGGGTATAAAATTTTAAATATTATCCCATTATTACACACAATAGTCTCCAAGCCAAATTAAAAAAAAAAACAACTCTACATATGTTAAATGTATTTAAAATACCTAATTAGAGTTATTGAATACAATTAACTCTAATTAGGTATTCATATGAAACTTGAACTCAAAAAAATTAAAAATGCTCATACACTTGTAAACAATGATAGTATAACTATTTAGGAAACAAAATTTAGTATAGAGATCTCAATCTCAAAATGGTCAACCAGTACCAATATCAGGCATTCTGAGAATCCAGAAGCATAAAAGGAGAGCTACATTATAGAATATTGTAAAATTCTTGCAATAAAATGCATCCTATTAATAAAATTTATTGGAATTCTCCAAGACTGCACCTCCCTTTTTGCCAAGCATTTTAATAATATGTCCCGAAACTAGTGTCTGATGCCAAAGAGGTTGAAATTCTGCTTAATGATATTCAAATAATTAAGCAGATGGATGGAAATAAATATTTCAGCTGAATATCAAAGCTGTAATACAACACAGTATTTTTTTTTTCTTTTCTCGTAACATGTTAGATATTTTTTCGTTCACTGAGGTGAGCCATAAGAAGTTTCAAAATTGAAAACCAAGGAAAAGCAGGGGAAAAAAAAAAAAAAAAAACTGGCAATTTCTTATGAATCAGAGCACCAGTGTGTAATTTTACTTATGAAATAAGTATAATTTCCATTCCAATTTTTAAAAAAATTTAAGAAATTTTTATATACATTCCAATTTTTTCAAAGGGGTAAAAAAAAAATATCTGAATAAATCATCTTAAGCCATAGTAGATAACTATACAGTGAGGGATCCAAAAAAAGTTGACAGAGGCACAAAATTGATGCAGCGAGTAAATTGTTTAGTTTTAAAAGTTCATAACATTTATTTTATACATGCTTATTTCATCCTAAATCTAATAATAAGCTATTAACTCAGGAATCAAATTCAAATTAAGAACTATAAACTACAGTAAGACAGATAGTTCGGTCCTGTACTTAGACAAAACAACTTTGAAGTAAAACAAAATAAATATTTTTAAATTTGGTTGGGATTTCCTGCTCAGGTATGTTTTTGCCTAAGTGTGAAATTATGATGGGAGGAAGGCTCATACCCCTGTGACCATTCCCTGGATACACCACTGTAATTATATACAGCATAAATTGTTTCATGAAAAGTACTAAATCATTAAAGTACTATACTTTGATTTTAAACCTCCAAATGTTTTAATATACAAGAAATATTACATGTAAATGTCATCAAGCACAGATGCCAGTGCATTTTGTTGGATTTTACAGCAATTTTTTTTTTTTGTTTGTTTGTTTCAAATACTTATCAATTACTTTAGAAAAAACATTTCTAATAATTCACTCCCTCCCAAATGAAAATCACAGCTCTTTACATATTTCCAGTTCTCATTTATTTAAGAAAAAAATTATTAAAAAAACATACAAATTTATTAAAAGAGAAATCTTTTACAGTAATTTATAAGAAATAAAAATTTTCTTCCATATTTCAAGAAAAAGTTAGTATTTTAACAACACGTATAAAGGCAAAAAAAAAAATAAATAAAAAAAAATGGACAAATAAATAAACACATGCAAAGGAAATAGTTTACAGGATTTCGCTTCTTTCCAAAACAGATCTTATATTAAACACATTATTTATATGTGTGTGTGTATTACTATAAAATCTCTTGAAAATATGTGTTCCATTATAAATTCCAAATATAGCTGAATTTTCTTACAAAAATATATTAAATTTAATGATAATCATTATTCCTCTTTTATGTACTGATCCCCATCCACCTCCCTATTTTTTGAATAATGATTAACAAAATTCATTTTAATTCTATATATTTTTTATTACAGTATTATTACTTTTCAATATATTAAATGACAAATATACATCTTTCTTACACAGGTAGAGTGATTTCTCTCATTTCTTTTATTTAAAAAATCTCACTCCTAGAACTGAAACAAAAAGTTAATACTCCCAGGTTTTATTTCACTGGCATCCATGCTATACAATAAAAAATAAGAACAGAGGATAACATACAGAAACAGAATGTGCATTACATAGAAAAATAGTGACTTAATATTACACAATTCCAAATCTAAGATCATTATGGTTTATATATGATGACAATTAATTTCACAAAAATTTATGTTCCTGTAGTTTCAGTTCCATTCTTCTGATCAAGCTTGTTTTTATTATTCTTAACCATGTAGACAAAATATGTAATAGCTTCTTTCTCATTTACAGGAATTGTTTTGAAATGCCTAGAAAGAGTCTGGAAAAAAATTGAAGTATATGGGTTAATATAATTTAATTATATAACCTGAATAATTAAAATACAGATATCACCATATAAATAAGAGATACTAACATAAAAATAGATAGTATAATTTATTTTACCATAATTGAATAAAAACAAGTGAATTTTACTTAATTTTAAAAAAATAACTGATGTTAAACTTTTATAATTCTCTTCAGTTTTTTAACATCTACAATTTAAGATAATATAAAATCAAGAATTTTGTACAAACAAAAATAAATTTATTTACATTATAAATGAATGGTGCATCTAACTGTATATTAAATTTAAAAACAAACTGAAGGGTTAGAAAATCTCTAACAATTTCTTAATAATATTCAAATAAAATACTTTCACAACATAAATACATTAAAAAAAATCTGAAAACTAATTCATCTGTCCTCTGGACACTTTTAAAATATACAAAACTTTGCTTATTAAAATATTTCAAATAGAGAGGAACATCTTGTAGAATATTTTCTGAAAAATATTCTTTTTTTCTCCTTCAGGAAACTTCCTTCTTGAGACAATTTGACAATCTCTAATAAAAATAGAATACTTACTAAATATTCTATCCCAAGCTCAAACTTAGGATATTCCTTGCATTATTTTAATAACTAAAAAAACTCAATTAATAGTTATTTGTAAAAATCTGAATACACACACAAAACTATAGTAAATTTGAGTGTTGATTCCACTAAAGATTCATCATGTAGAGAAATGTACTGGAGCTATTCAATATTTAATTTTATTTCAAGTTCAGGATATATAACACATTTCTTTTGTTATACCCCTCAAATGGATTTTTTTAAAAACTTGCCAGTCATTCCTACATACATTCTTTTCATTCATAAAACTATTCAATATTGAAGAAAAATAAAAGGGTAGAGAGGGCTTTTTAATTGAATTTAAAAAATATAGTACTTACCTCAGCAAGTTGAGCTTTGTTTACTCCCTGACGTGTTTGTATTTTAAAATGTCTTTTATATCTACGCAAAGCACTCACTTGTAACTGGTAAAGATCAACCTAAAAAAAAATAGAAATTTCCTTATTCAAAATTGTAACATAATAGACATGCAGTCATAATGGAAAAAGATCAATAATAAAGACAACAGGAACAATAACAACAAATAAGAAATTTAAGCCGAGGAAAATTCAATAACTAATTGATATAAACATATCAAATTAATGCAAAATCAATATTTAATTTCCTTAATTTCTTTACATGCTGTTTAAATAATAATATAATTCATGTACTTATTCTTAAAACACCACCTTGTACTTACATGAAATCTCTTGTCTTAATATTTGACAAATAAGTCATGATTATTACAAGAAAGCTAGAACCATATAAATAAGAGAAACTTTAAAACCGATGAGAGAGATACATAAAGGCCAATATTGAAAAAATTATGTACACTATAAGAAGTATGTACAGTACTAGTAAAAAAATTTCAACACCAAAAAAATTTGAAATACTTCCAGGAAAATAATTACTTTTTTCACTAAAAATAGATAAATAATTTATTTCAACTATGTTTTTAAATTTTAAGCAGATTTTTTTTCAAGGGTATTATCTAAACTTTAGAATACAAAATTATTCTTGCAACTTTAAACTACTTTTAAATTTCCACACTGTAATGTACTCAAATACATTACAACAAAATTGATGAAATATTGATTAATATATTAATTAAAAATGTTAACAAGGACATATATATATTTAATAACCAATTTTTAAATGTTTATTTTATAATAACTATCTAACAATGAAGACATTTCTGATTCATCACTTTCTTTTTAAATAAATATCTTGCATTCAAAAATTGTTTACCTCTGGAATATCCATATCCTGATCATTTAAGCCATTGTCATCTTCACTCTCTTTCCTCTTTCGTTTATTTCTTATGCTTTGAATTACACCTTTATGATATTCACAGATGTAAATATGTCTAGCCTTAAAAAAATAGGGGACGAAAAAAGGATGTTAAAAAAAATCTTAACAATCAAAAATAAATGATGCTGTTTTCAAGAAATATACACATACATTTGGATCAATGCTAAGTTTCAATTTCTTCTGAGCCACAGTTTTTTGAATTCTTTTATTGTAGCTTGCATTCCCAGCTGGTTGTGTACATCTCTCATCTTCATCAAGTAGACAACAAACTTGATTATGACAACCTGGTGTCTCTTCTTCAGTGCTAAAACCATTCATTTCATACTTATCTGAAACAATCAACAAATAAAAAATATAATTCCTTTCTCAAATAGTTATTCCATAGGATACATTAATTTATCCAAAAAAATATTTTTTGTTGAATTATTAAAAATAGATCTCACTGAATACTTGAGATGTAGCTAAGTCATCCCTTCTTAACTCTTTTGAGACAGTTGGCATGTCATCAGATGAGTCTTGGTACATTTTTTAAAAAATAAAATTTTGGATACAAGAAGGCATTTTATGTCCATAGGATTAGAAATATCTTTAAAACCAATCTTCTACTTGAAATGAAACAAAGATGACTTACATGGATATGTATTTCGATTAAAAAAAAGGTAGTGTAAAAGGCATGTTCTTAACTCTCGGGTATCATGACAGCAGTTTAAATGAGTACGTATTTGTTGATAGGAAGCAAAGAAGTTTTAGTTTTGCAAAAACTTTGGATGTTTGGATTTACAACCAATTTTTTTATAAAAAAAAAAATTATACTTTGTATATGTGAAATTTTCTGTTTTGACCTAGCATGTGGCACATATTATCTGGTACATCAGGATGATTATTTGAATTGAGTCTGCATGTGAGCTCATGAAGTGATTAGTATATCTTTAACAGAAAGAACTTAGAAGTATTCTAACAACAATGTACGACTCTGAACGTAAGCTTTCACCAACATGAATTTTTATGAAATTACAAGAATTTGATTTAATTGAATAAAAAAAAAAAAGCAAAGCCAAAGTACATAAAGTATGTAACAAAAATATGTATATAAACATATACTATTAATATAAAAATGATGCTAATATAAATAGAAATTTGATATATATATATATACAGTTATCTCTTGATAATACAGCAAATGTTTTACCAGAGCATTGAAAACACAGGAAAATTGGAAATCACTAAAAATAATGCATATAAACATATGTATTATTGTATAAAATTTGAAACAGTAAAATGAAGTATCAAACACACGAAATAACTCATACTGAAAAAAAATGTACTGTTTTGAACTGATAGCCTACATAATTCCATTGAAGTAGGCGAATAAATAATTTTCTATGACTTCTCAATATGCGTAAAAATGATAGATTACTGTGACAGAGTGAGCAGGCAAAGTGCCACATTACAGAAGGCATACTGCAATAATTAAATATAACATTGATATGAACATCAAATATTAAGTATGTAAAGTACATAAATAAAAAATATATATACAAATCATACTCAGCCTACATACTCAACAAAACATTATTAAATAATGTATTCATCTCTTTATAATTTCATGGATTTAGCTTTAGTGGCAGAAAATCCTTTCATATCAACAGTACATACGCATTTGCACCTGCTGTCACAAGAAGATTAAGAACTACAAATGCATAATTCTTTGAAAAAAAGGGATTTAATAAGAAATTATGCACAAATTCATTCCTAACCCACCTTTTGTACAATGGTTATAAAATCAATAAAACTAAATTCTATAATTTTATTCCATGTACAACTAGAAAAAATTTCGAATGCCATATAAATATTAAGTAATAAAATAATTTAATAAAACAGTTTATGTAATTTTCATTCAATACAATTCTTTACCTAGAAAACTAAACAAAATTATGGTCATAGAAACAAGAACACAAGCTGTAACAGTATTTTTCCAAAATTCTCCAATTTACATTTATATTCTCAAAAGTATTGAATACATTCTAGATTGTTAAATAATATTTTTAACATGTATGTAATGAAATGCATATTTTTCTCAGCCCAACTCATTATTTAGATTAAAATAGTTAAATGTTTGTCATTCAACTGAATAATTTATCATTTTTTTGACATAAATTCATTTAAAATCTCAAAATGATAATGTGAGATAGGTTTCATTAAATAATAAATCATATATGGACCTTGATAAGATTTTTCAAAGAAAAATTTGTAGAACCATAGCAATTAACTTTAGAAAACACAATTTTACAAAGCCTTTTGAAAAGCTTCACAATACAAATTGCTAAATGATTTAATCCTTCCATTTTTGCATAGCGCTTGGAAAAAAAAAACATGATCAAGTTTGCATATCTCTGTTCTAAATATAGTAACAAACTAAAATATTTCCTGAATTACGACCCTCTTGAAAAACAGTTGATAAAATTCAAAAATGACTAAATTCAATAACACGAAAAACCTTAACAGCAATTACATTACAATTCATAAAATTAAAATACAGGGATGACACTAATAGCAACATTTAATTTCATTAATTAATGGATGCATACCCGGATTTATCTATATTGCATGTACATTCACCGATTAAACCATTCAATTAAATAAATCGTCACCAAAGAAAAAAAAACATAGTTAAAGTTCACGAAATTTTTTGTCCTAATTTCAGATTATTTATACAATAATAGAATTTTGTACATTCAGTATCACATAATCAAAACATCAGTAACTTAGTTTACTAACTAATCTGATAATTAAGAAAGCTTTGGCAACTGAATTTGACAACAGTAAACAAAACTTGAGATTTGATTTAAACGCACTGAATAGTTACAATACAATATCATTAAAAAATAAGTCTTACCACTTTCCTGACAACTTTCACACAGACGCGGGAAGTAAATACTCTTCAAATGCACAACGCTGTTGATCTGATGCCACACATGTGTGAAGAAGAATACTTAAAAAAAAAAAAAAAAAAAAAACATAACAGAAGTAATATTGATAACGATTAAAATTAAAATAAGTAAGGCAAACTGATAATTCTTACATTTAAATTATTTGTTTTTTATTTAATCATTAACAATTATTTTCATTCCTTGAAAACTCCTTATGGAAGCAATTAAATCACTGAGCCCCCCCCCCCCGAAAAAAAATCTTGAGAGTGGTCCAATAATCTACAACTGAAGAACTCGTTTGCTTTTTTTTTTACTTCTGCTCGCCAGAGAAAAAGTATTTTAACATTCCTCCTCTAATTAGCAATAATGACCTTGTTTTTTTCTGCCGAAAAAAAGCTGATCTGCTTGCCCATAACCTTGAATCCTCTTTCTTGGAGAATACATTTCCATATAATATCGAACATATTGAATCCACAGAAGAAATAGCCATATTGCATCACGTTCAAACTCCATGATAGGTAAGTTTCTCTACTTGGAGAGTGGCAACAGACGTAAGAGAGAAAAGCTGTAACGGTTATACTTTTTTATGGTGCATTCTTAAAGAATTTGGAAAGAACAATTGTTCTTCGTATATTCTACGACGAATGTTCTTTCTCCAGCAGCGGGCTGACGCTAAGCAGCGGTTATATTTTTCAACATCGGCGGCGAAGCTCGAATGAACATTTTTTTCGAATCGCTTTCCTTCGACATTTTGCGGATTACCAGTGAAATTTTGCTGCAGTATATTCTACAGTGGTTATTACTAACCACCAATCCTTTTCTATTGGGTTTAAACGTTTAATTATTTTTTAAGTAGAGTAATCTCTACTTGTGCTTGCACGTGCGTAAAGATATCAAATTTGAATTACCTTGGATTTTACAACTAATTTGGATATCAGCATGGAACCAGACTATTCTGATGAAGAAATGAACTCCAAAGAAAAGGAGGTAAGTGAAGTTTTATTCCGCATTAGCGAATTTGATGTCAGTGAAGTTAGCATTACTATTGATAATGTAACGCAATATGACGAATGTTCTAAAGTGAGCGAATCTCTGGATAACTTAATTTCTGAAATTTGTGAAGTTAATATCGAAAATTCGGACTATCTAAATAAAAAAAAAAGCTCTGATTATAGGATTGGCCCTAAAATGCTCTAAAAGGCTTAACAAAATCAGTTTTAGAGATATGCAACAGCATATTAAATCCAAAGAGGACGAAGTACAAATTCTAAAAGAGCGCCTTGTCGCACTCGAAAAATTGATAACAGCAAATTCTGAAAAATTAGTTACAACAAATTCTGAAATTCAAAAAACAACCACCGCTAAAATTAATCAAATTAAAGGAACAAAAATCTCCCAAAAAAACGCAGGGAAAAAAAAAGAGTAAAACAGATGATAAATTCGCTTAACAAACTCCTGTTGAACTAACAAATAAATTTTCAGCCTTAGGAGTTGAGGAAAAAACTGAAACATTAGAAATTGAAGAATTTCCCGAAATTCAAAATGAAAAGGTTATTTCCCCAAATAATGAAAGTCATGA
>BMAW01049345.1:116544-205283 GCA_019974015.1 Nephila pilipes
GATTTTGCGAGATAATCCGCCTATTCATTCCAAATAATTTTCGAGTGTCCCGGATTCCATAGTAGTACTATTTGAGTTTGAAATTGCGAGAGGATGAAAACTTTGCTGGCTAATCTGTGAATAACTTTTATAGATTTTATAATTTTTAGAGCAATTAGAACAGAATGACTATCTGATAAAATTAACAATATTTTGTTTAATTCCGTGAGATCTTCTAAAGCTTGGCATATGGCTAGAGCTTCTACTGTAAATATAGTGTTAATGGTTTTAAATTGCAAGCAAAGGAGTAATTTCTCGTTATGCCGGCTATAGAAGTCATGTTATGGTTTTTTTCTTAAATATCAGTAGTAATTATGAAATAATCTCAGTAGTTATTGCTCACTACTTCGTCAAATAATCCTCTGATGATAAAAGTAGGAAGGTTTTTGTCCTGAAATTCTAATTCATTGGTGTAAATTTCCCATGGAAGCTCTGTGAAGTACAGCAATCTAGGGATAGATATTATTTGTTGCCCATTAATATTCAATGTATGAAAAGTATTAGAGATGTTGCTTTTGTCCTCTTCCAGAATATTTAGATCCATATTACCAGGGCTATTGAGATGCTGAGAGGAAAAGTCATCGTCTGAAATTCGGGAGATAAAAAATTTGTTCGCTAGCCTTCTTATTTTCTCCGACAATATTTCCTGATCAGGTATTTGTAAAAGTACAATGTTTGGAGTCCATTGTGGTAAACCCACTGCGATTCTGGGTGCTTTCGTTAGAATGAGGTTAAAAGGTTTGAGCTGATTATCTGACTCTAATAAAAGGTGATTATCTGACTTATAATAAAAGGTGCTGCAAATATTATTGTTGGTTAATTTGATCAAGTACTTTGCTCTTGGACCGAAGTACTTGTATGCTATTCTTTTAAGGCCATTGATTTTATTTTCAAGGCTTTGTTTTTCATGTGGTTCATTGTTATAATATTCTGATTCTGTTTGGAAAAATATACTGCAAGATATTTAAAGGAAGTTTGCCATGTGAGAGGGAATCCTGCCAACATAATATTAGGAAACGTTTGTATTTTTTTTATTTGATAATTCTGCAATTGTACTTTTAAAAATATAGAGAAAGTTCTAGGATTAGAGTTAAATAAAAAAAAATGTCATTATCTACCACGTAAACCTGTTGCTAAAAATAGATAGTAAAACCACTGATGTGAGATTAGTTTTCAGAACTTCTGCTCAATAAAAAGAAAAACCTTTTTTAAACCAATGTTTATTTACTGGATCTTATTTAATAGATTTATTGCCTGATATTCCAGATAGGTTCAGATTGTTTCTCGATCGGTTTAAGTTCAGAGGTTTTTCTTCATGTTGAAATTGTGCCTCATGATAGAGATTTTTTTTTTTTCTATCCTAGAAATGATGGAGAAATTTATAGGCACTCTAGGGTCGTATTAGAAGCAACACCCAGTTCAGTTATTTTAAGTGCTTCAATTTGAACATCTCTTCGATACTCCTCATGAGACTTCTTTTATGTGGTGCAAAAATCAAAGTAATTCTTTTATGCTGATAATTGTCATACATATGTGCGTAATGCTAGAGAAGAAAAACTTTTCATTGACCCTGCCCAAAAAGGTTATGTGAAGAGTTTTCTTCAAACTTCGAGAGTGGGAAAGTAATTTTATATATGAATCCGTGTCTAAACCTTTTTGAAAGTACGTGTTTTAGATATACTATGGGACTTTGATAATTATTCCCTCCATTATAACATCAACTTAAAAACCTTAATTTACAGAATTGATTTTCTCGCAAAATGTGCAATGAAAAATATTGTAAACTAAACTGCGTGTAAAGACAATTTTCCTGGTACTTCCGCCAATAATGAAACTATCAGTTGCGAATTTAAAGATTTGGACAATGTATCAAAGCATCTGGTGTAACTTGAATTGTTTAGTCAAATTTTGTATGTTTTGTAGTAACCCACTCAAAAAGTGGGGTGGATGTTGAAAATGGAATTATTGTGCGAAGATTTATTTTTATTTTTCTCTTTTATGGCAGCAATAATTAAGTTTAGTTTACTTCAGATATATTTATATTTCTGAGATGTATTTAATTTTATAATTTATAGTTTGCTTTTAATTTAATATCTGAACAGAATACGTCAATTGTGTACTTTAATTATTTATCATTTGCTCCAATTTTAATACTTAATTTAATAATTGATTTTTATGGTACAATCGTCTATTTTATTTATTTTGTTGTTAAAAGTTGGCATCGCTTAGTACTTTAGAATGCTTTGTACTCTTTGAAGAATTACTAGTGTTTTATAAAACTTTTTTTGTACTTACATGTAAAACGCTATAGAATTAAATGGTATTAGAAAATGCAGTTGCTTATTGAAAGATATGTGCCTTTTATTACTTTGAATAATTCAACAAATCAAAGATGAATAGATTTAAGGTCTCTAGTGAGAAATGTGTGTGTAAAGTAATTCCATGGATCATCCTAAAGATTGTAGTACTTGAACAGAAGGAACAGACTGAACAAAGGAGAAACCTTGCGCAATATTATTTAAATCTTGAGTACTCTTGATCAAGAAATCCAAATTGATAACATAAATGTAATATAATTTTAATATGTTGAATAACCATTATGCAGATGAAGCAGTTTATCGTTATTTAACCTCGATAAATTCACAAGAATTTCCAGAAGATTATCTTCCCAAGTTGAAACGCTTTCTCTGTCGCATTTATATCTGAGTATAAAGAATATAAAGTTGGAAAAGAAATGAGGATTCCACTCAGAGATATTGTATAAGAAATTTTTAAGAACGATTATGAAATAGTTCCTGCAAGATGTATACGTATGATTCATTTCTTGCAAAACTCAGAGAACAAGTGTAGAGTCAAAATAAATATTTTTTTAAAGATGATAATATTATGGTATTAAATTATGAACAGTTTCAAATTTTAAATTTATTGTTTGAATGTTTAACTCAAATCTGAAAATTTATTCACGAGGAATACTATGAAAGTTTGATTATATATTCAGGAAAAAAAAAAAAAAAGAAGGTATTAACTCATGAATTTTTACTAAATTTTAAAAAATATATATTTTTTAAAAAACATTTCAAATAATCTCAAGTTGTATTGAATGAAATAATTTATTAACACAAATACTTTATACAGGAAATAATACATTGACTATCCAGTATTGTACTCAATTACAGATTATCTGTAACGGAATTGTATAATTCAGGCCGTTAAGCAATATCTTAAAGCAAAGACTCCTTCTTTTTTTTTTTTGCCCACTATATATCAAATTGGAATGAATTGGAGTATCACTGCAATAGTCTAATAAAGATTCTAAATAATTTTTGTCACTTAAAACAGACCGAAAGCAATAATCATCGTTTTTTATTTTTATTTTATTTTCTCAATTTGCAGATTTCTTCGGTGTTAGGCTTGTAGCCATCGTTCATTGGCAATCCCACGATAGTATTTACAAATGAGTGCACCAATTCGTTCCTGTTAAGAATAGAATAACTGCACGGCGTTATATACTATACAAAGAGTTAAAGACTATAAGTAGAAACAATAGATTTTTTAAAATTACGGAAGTTTTTTTTTAAAAAATTATGAAAACACGTAGATTTAGTTTTTAAAATTATGGATATCTGCAGTTTTAATTTTCAAAATTATGAATATTTATAGCTTGAATTTTTAAAAGCATGATTATTTTCTGTGTAAATTTTTTAAATTATCATATTTGTAGCTTAATTTTTTTTTAAATTATGGATATTTTTAATTATTGAAATTTTTTTAAAAAAGCTTATAGCTTTAAATTATATTTGATCTAGGAAAAATCACGTTTTTTTTTAAAATAAAATTAACAATAAATGATATATTTTTAATTTTATCAGCAGATAGTGAAAATAAAGTGTCTTTGGTAGTTTCTCAATACGAGTGTATTTTATATATTTACATATTCAAAATTAATTTAAGTAAATGCTTGTAAAAAAGAATTTGAAATCACTTTGATATCGTATAGTGCACAGTGAATTTTAAGCAAAACCAAATTAACTTAAAAAGTCCACTACAAATGCCTTAATTCAAAATGCGTAAAATATTACACTCTTACTAAAACACATAAAATAATATAAAAATGGTTTTTTTTTATTTTTAGTTTGTAGAACCTACAAAAATTAAATACTTTGTGCAATAAACTTGTTTAATTATTTTCTATCCTCTTAGTAAAAGGAACAAATTAATAAAAGTACACGTGAAATATATTAAACATTTAAATTCATATTCTACACTTATTTACTTTCCTAATATACAGTAATAAGAATCAAAATAAAAAGAAAATTTTCATAAAAAAATCGTTGTAAATCATTCTTAGACTTGATGATATTCATCGATATATTTGTCATCATTACACCCCCTAGTCAGTGCTCCATATATATATATGGTAAGGTAAGAAAACCCGGACAAACAATTTTTGATATAACTTTATTAAAAATAAATAAATAAACAAAATATAACAGATAATAATAAGAGTAGACTTTTACTAATAAATAAATTTAATTAGTTTCAAAGTGGTCGCTTTTTGTAGCGAAGCAGAGGCTCAAACGCTGATTGAAATTTTTAGTAACGGACCGCAAGTCTTCTACATTTAATCTATCCCATTCCGGCCGAAGCGATTGATTTACAGAATCTAAACTTTTGTGTGGTTTAGTTCAGGCCTCAGACTCCAAAATGGACCACACACCGGAATCCAAGGAATTAAGATCTGGCGAGTAGAGTGGCCATTCTGCTGATGTTATTATAACCGGTGAATGAGCCTTGCACCACTGTTGTGTCTTTTTGGCCTTGGAGCTGATGCGGAGTCTTGTTGAAACGTCTAGTTTCATTGCCGAAGTGCTTTTTGGTTCACGGAAGTACAACAGCTTCTAGAATGTACCGCTCGTACATTTTTTGATATATTTTAACGCCCTCATCCACAAAAGCCAGAGGTGTTTTGCCGCTTGTGCAAATTTCACCCCAGACCCTGTTCGACTTTGAACAAATCCTATCGTTCTAGTTATGAACTTGTTGGATGGTAAAGAGTTTCTTATCAGTGAAAAGGAATCTCTCCCAGCACTAACTTGCGGCCCGTCTCAAAAGTTTTCGGCATCTTTGGAGCCGCAAGAGTTTGTTTTCTTCAGTGAGAAACTGAACTTTTTGGAACTTGTAAGGCTTCAATTCAAGCTCTGTTTTTGCCCTTCACCACACCGATCAGTCATTTATTCCCATATTACGAGCAATTCTTCTCATGGAACATCTCGGATTTTTTTTTTTTTTTTTTTTTTTTTTTTTTTTTTATATTAGGTTTTTTTTTTTTTTTTTTTTTTTTCGCTTTATGATAGTCTTACGACTTTTGGAAGTGTTCACCGTACGTTTTCGTCCACTTCCTGGACGTCGACCATCTTCATTCCAAGTTCTTTGAAATGGCAGATTGCATCAGACACTGTTTGCCGATGAACTTCAAGCAAACGAATGATTTCACACTCTCGTTTTCCTTGCTTAAACAACTAAAATAGCAGATATTTTGCTTCACATTATAAAAATGCCAAAAAAAAAAAATACGTAAATTAAGATATATATTATAAATTATTTTATAATTAAAGTGGTAGCAAAAAGAAATGCACACAAATAAAAAAGAAATTAGTTAACTTCTATTCTACGATGCACAAATTATACGAATTTTTTTTTGCCGCACATTGTGTATATATATATATATATATATATATATACACGTGTGTGTAAGCACTGTTGTGGTGATTAGGGATATAATGACGACAAATAATTTTTCACTAATACAGTAAAAACAAATTCCTATCCTTAGACGAGTGGTTGAAAGGCGGTGAGAGTGGATATGCAAAGAATAACAAATCCGCTTATATTTTTTAGCTGCCAAACTTCAATTATATATTAATTCTGTACAATATACAGACATATACAATAACCAAACATCCATTTAAACTATCATACACTGCTCTTTACGCCAGCCAACACGGTGGCCTCTTGCTATACTAATTCTTCTCCAAACTAGCGTGGATTTGAGTTGTTCTTCAACTCTTAGTGGAGTTGGATTGTTCCTCTTCATAGATCTTTACTAATACTATCGTTTAACAACACATAAATTCATAAACTGAACCTCAAATACGAAGACAATCCCCAATGTTCCAAAGCTCTTACGCTTTACAATGTTTCGTTCCCTAGCTCTCAGAGATTCAGTTCTACAATACTATAACGTTCCTGTAGGGGAGAATAGCTCAGATATAATTTATTGTAAAAATAAGTGGACTGTATAATTTTAGTAAAACCATAACAAAGTTTTTTTTCAATAATAACTGGCACTGATGTGCATGCAAAATGGTACACTACGGTACGCGATTATATTAAATACAGGTAATTCGTTAGGAGCGACAATCCAGTAATGGTAGTACTTCATGCACATAATTCAGTTCATAAGGATGACCACTAGTCCAAAGTTAACGTCGATCTCACACAGGCGGGTCAGGAAGGAATGAAAATCGCTTGGCCCGCTCCAAGCAAAGAACTGCGCCAAACAAAACCGTACCGAACATCCCGCCCAGAGTTAAAATATTAATAATATTTCAAATAAGAAAACACTAATAAAAATGCATTGCATGTATCAAAAATTACATTTCAAGACAAATTTAAAATTATATCTTAGTTGCAGATAAACAATAAAAGAATATATAACGAGATACATTATTAAATACGATTACAAATGTAAACATTAAATCAAATTTCGTATAATTATCATTCAATAATATTTTTGAGGAAAAGTTACCCTAAATTCTGAAGAGTTCACATATCCATAATTCTTATACCGTATACATTATATATTCAATTGTTTAGATACCAATAAATTGAACCAATTGTCAAATATTAATAAATTATTAAATACACATAATATGAAACAAATCAAATCATGAATTAAAAACAAAAATCTGAAAAGTAAATATTAATATTCAAACAGACACTTTGCAGTAAAGGTAATCATAAAAGTAATAAAGGAGCAATTTCAAATCAATAAATTAACTAAATCTCAAATATTAACAAATCGTAAAAACACATTGTAAATCAAGTAAAAGAATTAAGTAATATATATATATATATATATATATAAAGTAATGGTAAATATTAATATTCAAAGGGATACTTTACTATCAAAGTAATCATAAAAAATGACATAAAAAATTTCAAATTAAACACTTAATTTCAAACATTAATAAATTTTTAAATACAATGTAAAGCAAATTAAAGCATTGAGAAAAATTTTAATTATAAAGTTAAATGTTAATCTTCAAAAGGATGCTTTTCTGCTAGAATAATTAGGAAAAATAATGAGAAATTTCAAGAATCTATTTGTTTCTTTGAGTTCTTAAGTTTATAAACAACAACCAATTTTCCAATGGATTCAAATGTTGAAAAGTTCACTTTATAAGTCCAATGCGATTGGAAAATTCACACAATCTTTTTTTAGAAACTTTGGACCTTTCCGCCACAGTTCATTAGCCGCTTCAGTATCCAGTTCATTAGATATTACGTTCGTTGGCATATTTTAGGTGCACATGATCCAAGTAAAGAATCTTCGAAAACTGTTGCACCGAATGAGGTCTTAGACGACCATTTTTAGCACATAATTGGTTGCATGTATCCAAATATAACATCTCTTAGTATTTCTACAAATGCAATGATTCTTAGCACTGTCACTGCTTTTGTTTTTGAACAATACACTCAAACAAATCCTTCGTCTTGAATGAGTTGAGAAATGAATTTTAAAAGAGGAAAATGATTGAAATCCCTTGAAACACTTGTTAAACTTATAAACCTTAGTTATAGTTTGAAAGGCATTTTGTAAATTTAATATTTTAATGTATTTTCAAACTGTTTACCACAAACTCTGTTTTTGAAACTATCTCTGAATGAGTGGATTGGTGAGCACAAAAACTACAATCTCTAACAAAAACAAAAACAAAAAAAAAACACGATGCACCAAGAAGGAGTTGGCCGATTGTAATGAAATTTCGTATGCAAAGACATTTGGACAGAACATGAAAGTGATTAAAATTTGGTGTCCAATGAATGAATAGCGAGGGCTACAGCACATCCGAACTGCGCACTCAGTAGGTATATATAAAAAGCGATTCTCAATCTGATGGTCAAATTTTCTGTTGCATTGTGACTTAGGATACCTTTCAACGACTGAAAAAATGCCTCGCTGCAGGATTCAAGCTCATTAAGAGCAACTTCCAGGGTTTGAAAGAAATCGTATCATTGGATTGCAAGAGGCAGGTTGGGCAAATTGGAGAATTGCTCGTCATACGGGTCGAAGCGATGCGGCGATTGGAAGATGCTGGCAAGAATGAATGGGCAATGGCATATTTCAGCGTCATGATAGTAGCGGTCGACCTAGGGCCACAGCAGATCGGGAGAACAGAGTGATTGTTAGATCAGCTGTCACAGCTCCTGATTCATCGTTATCAACTATCAGATGTGCTACCCACACACGAGTGTCCCCATGACCATTCACAGATGGCTGATAGAACGAAATCTACGCTCGTACCGATCGCTATGCCACTCACACCTGCACACCGTCGAGTCAGATTACAGTGGTGCTTGGCTCGATCAGATCGGAATGATGCTGACTGGGGTCGTAGTCTTTAGTGACGGATCCCGTTTCCAACTGTGTCCTGACGATCATCGAAGTCGTATCTGGAGACGCCCAGGGCAGCGTGCCGATCCTGCTTTCACTATGCCACGCCACACAGGCCCTCAACCAGGAGTTATGGTCTGGAGTGCCATTTCCCTTCATAGTCGGACCCCTTTGGTCGTCATTAGAGACACACTTACAGCACAGCGGTACATCGACGACATTCTGAGATCTGTTTTGCTATCGTTCCTCTTGCAGTACCCTGGCCTTATTTTTCAGCAAGATAATGCCAGACCACGTACGGCACGTGTTGCTATGAATTGTCCTACAGCTTGTCAAACACTTCTTTGGCCAGTCAAATCTCTCTACAATCGAGCATGTCTGGGATATGATGGGAAGGCTACTGCATCTACCAGGGTTTTTTTTTTTTTTTTTTTATAGCTGTTTTGTTTAGATGCTCTCTCTCTCTCTTCCCCCCCCCGAAGCACTACCAAAAATAACTATCTCCCCCACCGTATTTGTTGCTTTTAATTTTTGCGTCTCGTAAATATACTATTGCAGTATTTATCAATACGAACTTGTTATGTCCCCTTGCAAACAATGTTGAAAGAGGAGAAGTGGACAGAACTTTCACTGAGATGCCAATTCATTAACGTTTTCTAAATCTAATAAATTATTTATATGAGCATCCATAACTGCTCACTTATTCACGTATCTGCAGCAAACAATTTATCAAATGTATCCTCACATGTTTCAATAGATTTTGCTTCTCCTTTAAGAGCTGCCTTTAAATAAAATAATTTTTGTGTGTCATTAAGATTTTGATCAATAATTGCCAAAAATTTGGCTTTTAAAATTATGAAATTTGTATTCTACCCAAAATTGAGGGAGTGGAATCTCAGGTAATCTGAAGGAAACAGTACTATTATTTTTGAATTTTTCAATTTATTTTCATTTTTAGATAAGAGGATTTTTAAGCTTACCTCTATTTGTTCTAATTGATTTTCCATTTCTTCCACATTTTCAAGCAAATCTTCCGGTAAATCAATATAATTTTGTGTATGAGCCTTGATGTTTGCTTTTAATTTCATTATAGTTTCTAGTTTTAAGCTCCACCTCTATTCTTCCCATGATTCCATCAAATTGAAATGCATCTATCCATGTTGAGAGTTTGCAAAGCTTAGTTTTTAAAATTCTTTATTTGTTTCAAACAGAAATGCTTTTTTCTTTATACATGTCGCAGATACCTCAGGTTCGATGGACCAGATAGTTGGAGAGCAGAACCACTTTCTCTATGCAGGCTTGGGTGCAGAAAACCATTTGGAACCCTAATTTTTTTGTAAAATAAAAAAAATACAAACACGAACATTTATTACTAATGCATGTTTATTTAATGTGTTATTTTGTTTTTGCTAATACATTAATTACTTCAAGAAAAACTTCAATTTATTACAATTTTTTTTTTATTCGAAACTTAATACAGCAAGTTCATTAAAGCATTCTGCACCCATGCTTGATTGAAAATAATTTTTTAATAATTTTAATTTGCTGAAAGACAGTTCCGCACTTGCTATAATAACTATCAACGAAAGAAAAGTTAACACAGTTAATACATTTAAAAATAACTTATAATTGTTATTTTGCATGTATTGGAATATGTCTTGTGTGTTATTACATACCTTTCATTCAAAATCAATTAGCAAAATAATTTCCTGGATTAGGTTTTCATCTACATTTTTGTCATAAAACTTTACAAAGTTTTTGGAACTTTTTTCTAATTCATGTTTTTCTAAGATATTTATATTAGTGATTAGATTGAAATCAGAAATAATATTTGGTATACTTTTAAATCTATCTTCTGTCTGAACATTAACAATATCAATTATAGTGTTAAAAAGGTAACGTCTAAGTTCCTTTACCTGATTTTCAAAACTTCATCTTCTACTCTTTCGGAATATAAGCTTTGATAACATGTACAATTCTTCGAAATAGTAATTTAAGTCGTTCCGTTTCCTTACTTATACTAACTTCGTTTGTATAAGTAAGGAAAATAGAAAGATCAAACAAATTTTAATATCAAACATAAATTTAGTCGTTTTAGTAATTTTTCCCAAGCGATAAGCGAATTAAAGTGGCAAATAGAATGCTTATGATCTTAATTACGGGTGATAGCTTTCTCCACCTGTAATTCATTAGGTGGAGAAATTATATTGATTGTTAATTTCCTTTTTTTTTTGGAAAATATTATACAACAAAAACAAAATATTGGGTCTTGCGTTTTTGAATAAATTAACCTACTGCGAAGCTGGGTTTCACCATTTGGCATTTTTTTTAAAGAAGTATGTAGTAAAAAATGATCTAGTATTAGCCCTCAGCATTCTTAGCAAAAACACTTTCGTGTTGTACAAGTCCTATTTTAGCACAAAACATTCTAAATTTATAAATTATAATTTTTGGCCATAAAATTGGATCACTTATATTCACTTGATTATAATTGTTATTGTCATTTTCGGTATTATTTTCTGATTCGACCATATTTGTATAAACAAACGGTTATTCAATGAATTTCACAGTTTCTATATTTCCATAGCAAGACTGAGTAATTTGTGCGGAACTTTCGTCTCGAATTGAAGCTTGAATGGTAACTTCTAAAGTCGAAGCAATTTAATGAAATTACTTCTTAGCCAAGATCTACTTGTGATTTTTTTTGAAATTTAGCTTTTCTTTTTTCTTTTCTGATAATTTTCTTTTTTGACACTCAGGAGGATATTTAATTACCATGGACATGATTAGATCTAACAATATTAAACATTTTATGGTTTGAATTATCAAAATAGTATCAATCAAATTTATTTGTGCAATTAAATTTATGCTTCAGGCCAGCCGCTAATTTCTCTGGTGAGTCAACTACTTTCTAATTCACTCGTGATCTAAAAAATGGACTAGACAGCACTTAAAGGTTTCCATTAAAGTTATATCTGTCTGCAGTGGTGTATCCAGGGGGAGGGCAAAGGGACATATGCTGTCCCCAAGATTTTTTCCTTTGACATTGAAATATTTTAGGATAATTCCTTTATTATACTATTGTATAAATGTTCTAACCTTTAAAAAAAAAAAAAAAAAAAACTGTTTTGCTCTTATGCTTATATTTGTTTCATCATGAAAAGAAAGAAGGTTCCATTTTAAGCAATTCCTGAGAAAAGATTAGAAAAATCTTTCCTGTCTCTGAAAAAAGTGCCTTTGGATCTGGTGGATGGAGAGAGGAGGTTCATCCCTATAAAAGATGTTCCCTCACTCTCCCTCCAACAGTTTTCTGGGAAAGAACGGCGGCATTCTTTTCCTTCAGATGCTGGGATGTGAGCGCTTGAATCAGGTCTAAGGAAAATGCTCATCTCAGCGTATCACCTTTTTGCACAGTTGAATTGTCCGTGAGTGGTAGTCTCGACTCTCGTAAACGAACAGTAGTTCGGAAATCTGGGTCAATCTATTTTCTTTTGCTCAAAATTTTCAAGTTTATAATTTTATACCTTAAGATTTCCTACAATCTTTTTCTTAATTTCTCGATTCGACACAGAGTAAGAGGATATAACAGTCACTTTTAAATTATTTTAGCTATGGTGAAAAAAAATTCGAAATTTCAATTTAAGGCACAAAAGTGTACATTAAGTAATAGCTATGAAGAAAATCACTTATTGGAAAGGGAAATAGAAATACTTCTGGTTTTTGAAAGCAAAAAAAAAAAAAAAAACTGTTACATCGATCGATGAGAGAGAGAGAGAGAGAGAGGAGAGACTCGTCATTCTAATAATTCAGCACGAATTGCACGAATCTTATTTCAAGATAAAAGTTTTTAATAAGTTTTTGGATGCTTTTAATTTACATCTTAAAGGAAGATTCACAAAACGACAAATAGTTATGAGAGTTCATTAATTATTTTAATCATACCGGAGAATTACTCTGTAGATGAAAGTAAATTAGAAATATTGAAAGAAATATATTATTCTAATAAGTAATATTAGTATTTTGACTGCAGAACATGGTATATAGAAAAAAATTACTGACACGACAAACTAGATTGTTATAGAAGCTTTACAAGAGTGCAACATAGACATATAGACAACACAGACGAATAACCATAAAATTTTAGTTTCATCTCAAATGTTGCAACATATACTGTAAAATACATGTTGAAAGTCCGTTTTTAATATGAAATATTAAAAAAAAATATTTGAGTTAAGAAGCAGTACATATGAAATGCATCTAAATAGACTCTGTTTGTTGTAAAACATATATAAAAGTATGTTTGTAAGTGAAGGAGTCTTAAATATTTTGCTAAAACAAAAAAAAAAAAGTTTATAAATATAACTTTGTAAAAACTGATGTGTATAAAACTTTTCATTTTATTATACTCGTACCTATTTTAAATTATCACCGTTTTTTCAATCATTAAATCATTTTCATCCATTTTTCTATGATTTTGGATTCCACCGATTCTGATAAGTAGGAATTTTAGTTCTCATGGTATCTTTATTATTTTTCTTAAAAGGATCATCATTTTTCTTAATTCTCATAGCTTATTAAAATCACATGAATACTTGAACCGTTTTAAATAGGAGAAATGAGATCGATATTGCGTATTCTTTAGTTTAATACAAAGTGATAATTTTAAAGTAAGAAAACTGCGTCTTTCATTTTAGTGATGATATGCACCTCCCAAACTTAATTTCTGGGAAAGCTACTGTCTGTTTGGCCCAATTGTCTCAAAATTTTGAGAACAATTATGAACTTGTCAATTACTTAATATTAACACTTAAAAACTCCAGGAAAAAAACACGAGGAATATGTTATTTTCATCTTTTAACGCGGGTTATACGGTATTGAGATTTTTTACTGAAAAGTCCAATTAGGTGAGGATCCTCGGGAGTTCCCTGAATCAAATAACAAAAACTAACCACTCGCACTTCAAGAACTAGTTTGAAGTTTGTCGAAATTCAGAGATCTACAATAATAACGTTTACGATAAAATGAACTTTACGTCATACTAGCAACGACAGGAATATTGTCAAGATTTCATGTGCAAGAGTACACTATTTTAATTCTTGATCATGTTGGGGCTCTCTTAATCGCGGGAGCCCGGTGCATAGCATCCGCCCCCCCCCCCCCCAAGATAGCCGGCCCTGCCGGGGAGGCTAGCTCAGATGCAATAAATTGTAAAAATGAGTATACAGTCTTCCGTAAATTGTCGTGTTATAGAAGGTTATACACCTGAGAAGGCAGAGAATGGAAAACATCTCTGAATAATTCATAACAGGTTTGCGGCGGACTGTTGACTTAGTATATGAAGCATTTTTTTTACAAACACATAATTAATTAACTCCGCAGTCCCCGGAAGTAACACGGTTTGATTAAGTTATTATTAATACGGAATTTAAGGTCCTTGTAAATATTAAACACACTGAAATAACAAGAAGGAATTATTCATTAATAAAAAAATACATCTATTTTTGCGGCTTATATAAAGTAAATACTGGCAAGTCTTTCCTTCATACTTTTTCATTACTACAAATACCCCCATTGTTTCGAACAAATTCTTAAAATAAGTTGAATTCTTAATGTACATTTTATTCTTGGGATGATGTCTGAAAAAAAAATTAGTGATTATTTGCTATGAGGAAACAAACATCATTAAAAACGAGAAAAATAATCATGAATTCGAAGGAAAGCGAAAAATTATAACGTGAAATAGATGAAACTGTTCAAAGAAGTAATTGTACAATCATTGACATCAAGTACAAGATTTTCAGATATCTTGAAGATCAAGACAATTTTTTGATACAGAAGTGATAACTGTAATACGAGAATCTAGGTGTAGATGCTGTCAAAATGTCGCAAATTATCTTGCAAATATAAGAACAGAATAAAAACAAGTACTATAAAAACTCTGGTATTTGCACATGATGTACAGATTACATGGCAGAATTTCGCGTACTAAAACAAAATAAAACAAGCGTCAGCAATTTGCCAAGAAACACAATAAGGATTTTAATTTTTGGAATATTAATTTATTTAACGATGGAAAAAAAATGAAATTTTAGCCTCAACGAAGCAGTCACATATTTAGACATCGGAGAATGAAGAATTTAGTGGTTAGTATGCAATTAAAACAATTAAACATTGGTATGTATGGAGGCAGAATAGAGATCATTAAAGTTTAGGATTTATGAAATCTATAGGCAACAAAATGAGTTACAAACTACTTCTAAAGAAAATGTTGCCCCAAGAATTAAGAAACTGGAATTGTCATGAAGTTCAAGCTTCCAACATGATATCGATCTCAAACATACATACAAAATTGCGAATTAATTTTTACTATATCAGCCACCTAAGACTTTGGGCCATTCTCCGCAGTCAACCGGACTTTAAACCCATTGAAAATTTACGGGCATATATAGATAAAAAAAAAAAAAAGTACGTCAAAGAACCATTTCGAATAGGAATTGTTGGGTTTAGTTTTATATTAACGTCACACTAGAAGCAACACGAGGGCTATTGGCGACGGACCTCGTAATTTTGAACCATGGTCAAGTGACGAGGACGACACCTGAGCTGGCACCCCCCTCTCCTATAGGAAGTGTTGGGAAAAAACCTATTATGGAAGAATGGCAAAAAATCAAGCCTGAACTGGGAAAAAAAAACGGTGGCATCTACCCGTATGCCTAAAAGATTAACGATGGTGATAAAATTCAAAGGAATGCAGACAGAATATTGATATTTTTGTTAACAATGTTCTCTGTTCGATTTTTAATGCAAATAAATAAAACAAAACAAAAATAATTGATACAATTCTCTTTAAATTGATTTATTTCTTGTATTTGGTTTAATTTAATATTCATAAGTCGTTAGATTCAATTTGAACTACAAAATCTTAATTGTGTAAAATTACTTTATTAGTCAATAGTGTATTTGATATAAAATATTTTAAAATGAGAAAAACATGTTCATTTTTTTTTCTTCCGACTACGAGTGTATAAATCTACTTTATATAAATAATCATATTTTTAATTAATATAAATGGATAAACATTTATTTTGAACAGCTTAAGAGAACTTGGCTGACTTATTTTATCCCAAAAACTTTTTCATGGCATTAAAAAAAAAAGTGAAAAAGAATTTGATTTCATAAATAAACTTCTAAAACGAATAAAAATATTTTTTTGAGTCATTGTCAAATTTAAGTTCACAATGGGTTACCAACGTCGGAATATGAGAACTACATGAACTAGGACTGTGAGTGAAAGAACATATTTATAACGCAAGAGTCAAATCTGGCTATGTTGCGTATCTGTAATCTAGACGTATGAAAAAAAAGGTAATTGGTTGACAAGAACAAGAGGCTAAAATAGGAAAGGATCGCTAGGCTATTCAGAGGAAGAGTCACCAAAGAGAGTAAACCCCAAAAGAAAGAATAAGATAACTTAAATTCAAATGAAAAGCACAAAACCTCGATTAGTTCAGATGGCGTCAAAAAGAGTCGGTAATGCGACCGATCAACTACAATGTCGCTGCTTGAACAATCATTGTTTGATCAGTATTTTAGATGAAAAAGATTTAAATTCAAATTTAGGATAAATATATCAAAAATATCGAATATCAATATTTTGCTTATTTTGTGTCATAAAAGACTTAAAATATTGGACTTTGAAATTAAATAGAAATATATTTCCTTCAATCGATATCATTAATTTCTTATCAGTAAAATTCTATATCCAGATACATCAAGCTTTGACAGGCAACTGATATATATAGAAATTTGTATCAATATATATTTTTTGGTGCTTCCATGTCATACAAAAATTAATTCTTCACTCACATGGCTTAGTAATTTTTAATAGTCTCTGACCCCTTAATCACAAAGAGTGCAGGAAAGTAATCTTTAGGAACCAATCGCACACTTTTTATTTTTGTATGCTCTCAAAGACTCCTTGTATAACATGGTTTATAAGTAGTGCTTTGTATAAATAAATAAAAAAACAAAATTGCATAAGCATTTTG
This sequence comes from Nephila pilipes, assembly GCA_019974015.1. Classification (NCBI taxonomy): domain Eukaryota; kingdom Metazoa; phylum Arthropoda; class Arachnida; order Araneae; family Nephilidae; genus Nephila; species Nephila pilipes. The sequence goes on from BMAW01049345.1 coordinate 133,309, forward strand.
AAATAAAAAAAATTATGTGATAATTTGATAAGTTATCATGCATTCTTAAACATAAGTTCTAAAGTGAAGCTTAAAAATTCAGTCATTTTTGAATGGTAAAATGTATATAATATATATGTGGTATGTGAAATGTGACTGAAGTAAGAACTCTAACCAGATGGCAGAGTGAGTGAGGAACAGGGTGAGACGCAAATGGGGAACACTGCAGGGCAGACATCGGGAGTCCAAGTGCGAGAAGTAGCCACAAGGAATTGGAGACTTTTAAGGGAAAGATTTAAGAAAGCCATCGAGAGAACCTGAGGTGTCTTAAGCACAAGATTACTAGCGAATTATAGGACAGAGTTGATCTCTCAAAGGAATTATATGTAGTGTGAGCGCAAGGACACTGTAAACATATTGTAGGATTAGTAATTGTATTAGAACAATTATATCTATTAAATTGTCTTTTGCGAATCATGTTTCATCATTTATACCTCTAGAACACCGATCATCATTCCACACATACATATGTATTATAAAATTAATTTGCTGTTATAGTTTAATGTAATCAAATAATGAATTCAAATAAAATTACAAATGAAACCTTTTCAAATGTTTTTCATTTTTTCCCTTTTTAACACTTGAATCTTGAATTCATTTTTAAAAAAATTTCTAACAAAAGTGTAATTTTTTTTGAATAAATTATCCAAATACAATTAGAATACAATTTGGGTAAGATGTATGCAAATAAAAAAATATAACTGTATTATCAGTAAATATGCAAATCATATAAATTCATACATCTATTAAAATCCATAATCCACATTAGAAATTGTAAAGAGGGAAACATTCCAATTATCAATAAAATTTAAACTTAAGAACTTACCTAGTCTATTGATCTTAACTGACAGAAATTTCTTTATCTTTTAGTTTATTTATAAATATATGTGCATTACAATTGAAATATATCTTAAATTATTTTATAAATGAAATAATTTTTTATATAAATATGGCTCACATTCATAAAAATCTTGAAATACATTGAAATTTTTTTTTCAAAATTTCAGTGAATTCAGTTAAAGCTTCCACATCTATCCTTAACCATATACACATGGATACTTCAGCTACTGTTTCTCAATGCCCAATCTTTTTTTTTTCTTCTTACAAGTGATAACAATTCTTAAAATATATATAAAAGATATACTGAAGAGAAACAAAGTTATATAATTATGAAGTTTGAGAAGTGCAAATATATAAGAGATTTATTCAAATAGCAAGAGATGATGTTTTCAAATCATAAGTCCCAATGGTGAAGAAAAAACAAGTAAACAACTTTAATCTCTATCAAGCATTTATTATTATTATACAATTATCACTCGGCAATTAAAATTTGCATTTAAGCATAATCTACTTACAATCATGTACAGGTATAAATATAATAAAAAAATCACAAACAATTATAAGAAAATACATATATACAATTATGCACGATTGTCATACGGATGGTTTATTTCAACAATGGTTTGTTTAAATGCTTAAAAGTCAATTTTTCAATCTACTTACAAAGTACAATAACATTAAAAAGTTTTACATTAAAAATGTTTTTGTCAGCTGTAACTATATTTGCTCTTTACTGAAGCAATAGGAACTCTTCAGCTAAGACACATTTTTTGTGTAAAACTTAACTTCCAAAAAGTAAATTGTTATAACAATTCTAAATCGACTACCTTTGCCATACCTTCGATATGTATTAATGTTGAGACACACTACTTGATTCTGTTAAAAACTAGTTTACAATGTATATTATCTTTTAAACATATTAAATATGTTTGCATATCATTTCTGGAAATAAATACTGCATAATGAGATAGAAATTCAGACAAAATAATCTTTCAATTAAAAAAAAGTAACAATTAAAATTAAATTTCTCCAAATATAGATGAATTCCCCCCTCCCCATAATAGAAAAAAAATTGCTCTTATATTACTATTAAAATTGAATTTTTTTAAAGTAAGTTAATCTTGTTTGATTACAAGAAATAAATAATCAGTTAATTAACAGTCAAACATCAGCAGAAGATTTTTATAAGTTAGGGGAATAAACATGTAATATAATCCTTAACATTTAAAAATAATATTAAGAAAAGCTGCCAGATTCAAACCAAAGAAAAATGAAGAGAGAATTATTAAATATATATCATATACTTTAAGTGGACGATTCAAATATATCCGTAGACAACCATAAAATATGAATGACAATGGTATTAGTAAAATGTACAAATTTCTCAAACAGATGGTAAATTCTTTCTTAAACACTCATCTGTCTAACTATATAACCTAGAAATATATAAATATTATACAAAAGCTATGACTAGAAAAATCGTTTAGGATATAAAGATGCCCCAAATTCTAATATTACACTGTACACTTCATTTACGATAAGCTGAAAGTTATTTAAGTGGTCTTCATTTAAAAATGCTATTCTTCAAAAGGAAGCTTTGAATTTAAAAAAAAAATTATTTATCCATTTCAATACAAACCACTAATAGTTGTTCATATACAAATATAAAAATTCACTGCATAACAAAATGACATATCTAAAGTCACATGAAAACCTGAAATTATTTTAACAATTTAAAATGAGTTATAAAAATTAATATAACACATTACAAAAATAGATGTCACTTAAAAAATTTTATAAAATAAAGTTATATAAATCACATTCATAAGCAACTTGCAAGTACACATTTTCCAAATTTTTAGAACATAAAAAAAATTTCAATGCGTTATTAATTATTTACTAAAAAAATTATAAATTTTAATATTAATTCAGATTATAAATATATTATTTTAAATTTCAGAGTATACATCATAGAAATTAACTTTACTATACAATTTATGCAATTCTACACTATATTTATACTTTTTACATTTAACATGTAATTTTATTAAAAAGCAATTTGAAAAATTATTAAAAAGCAATCTCAACTAAATTATATTTAAATTATAGATAATATTTGAAATCATTGATTTATACTAGATTTTTGATTTATTTATTAAAGATCAGTGTTTACTATTAAAGAACAATTCATCATAATTCCAGTATCCAGCAATCTACACCAAAGCTGCCAATAAATAAGGATTTTATAAGACTTTAAAGAACAAAAACAAAAAATATATTTCTGCTAATAATTATTTTTAATTCCCCTTAAGGAATGTTATATTTCTATTACATACCAAATGGTGCTAAAAAATGCTACTTTGGATTTACTTAAAAACTTCTTTGAATAATTAATAAATATTGAATATCACAGAATAATAAATTAGTACTATTTGTTTTCCTTTACCCTATAATAAAATTATTATAATGGGTAAGGGTATGACAGCACCATCATTTATTGAACACAGTTTCAGAAATTTCTACAAAATAGAGCACATCATCTGTCATCTGACACATATTTGATATATTTTATAATGCACTAAATAGTACAAAAGTACATCAATAAATAGTACAAAATAGACAAGTATGAGGAAAAATAAATAACATTTAACTTTTGTCCTAGCTGTCATACTATATTATAATTATTTATAATACAAAATCTCTTGTGTAATAATTAATTTTTTCAAAAATATAAAACAAATTTCACAATTGCAATTTTTAAATTTATATAATAGCCAGAAGAGGGGTAGAGAAAAATAAAATGTTACTCAAATCTTAAAAATTGAAGATGATCATAGGGAATCAAAATCACCATGAAATATTAAATATTTCTCAATATATATAATCTATAATTTATGTAATTACATTAAATTTTTATAGCTTTTATTTAAAAAGAAATTTTAATTTCTAAATATTTCTAATTTATTAGAAATCAACAAATTACTGTCAATGTATTCATATAACTGATATGCAAATCTTTGACAATTATGTTGATATTTTAAATCCATAACTTTTATCACTATGCAGAAGTTTTTTTTTTTCCCAATAAATCACAAGAAAATGCTTCCTATTTCAATGATAACTGGTTTCAATACATTAATAACCTTATAATGTTCACTATAAAAAAATATCTAGCAAATGTTTTGGTTTTAAAACAATTGATAAGTATATACAAGCTAATACAATCTTATTTTTCAGCTGCTTTCTGACTCATGAATGATTTTAACTGCCAATTATAAAGGATTTCATACACAAACTTATATCACATTGATATTTTGCATAAATTAAATGCAGCGTGTTTTGGCACTCCAAGAGAAGATGCAAAGGCACAGGGAATTCTTAGTATTTTGAATCAACTTCAAAACAATTTTACACTTGGCCTTCACCTTGTAATTTTTCAACCACATGTTTTACCCAACCTTTAACTCTTGGTGGACTTCGGCAGTTTACACTTCCATTGGTCTTTGAAACTTTATGCCCTGATTCCATGACAGTATTGACAGTGGATGCAGAATGTTCAGAACTAGTTTCACTCTCTTCAAAGTCTTTGCTTAATACTAAAGTTCCCCATTTGTCTAAATCAAGCCTTTTTTGAGTAGGGGGCTTGGATTTAGTCATAATGGTAGAAGCTTCTTCATTCTGAAATTTTACATTCTCTTCCAAAATTCGTAACCTATCAAGGATTGCTTGGTTGACACGACGAGCGCACATAATTTTAGGAGATAATGGGGATAGACTATCTGTATCACCATTTTGATAACAAACAGAATTATTTACATGCTGACTTGGATTTGATTCATCCAAACCCATCATCATATTAGAATTTTCAACAGCACTGAAATCCGCATCCTCAGGATCACTGTAGATTGCAGAATCTCGGAATATATCATGGGCTAAGGCATTCTCGATAGCGTCGAATGTCCTTTCATAGTAGCTGTCAGCAGATGTGTCACTAGCTTCGGAGACTGTATCATCTGCATCAATTTTTGGGTACTCTGAGCCATCATTCAAACCATTTTTATCTCCATCACTAGATGAAGTAGCATTAGATGATTCTGAGAATAAGCTATCAGGTCGGAGATCTTTGAATGTTTTGGCTGGGAGAATTAATTTTGGCACACTGTATTCTGATTCCAAAGGCTGAGCCATTCTAGCACCAATGAGTGAACTTTCAGATTTGTAACTTCCAATGCTAATTTTCTCTTTCTTTAATGCTGATTTTTTATCACCTATTTTTAATTCATGTTTTTTTTTATGCCTCATCACAGAAGAATATGCTTTAGCAACTGAATGAGCAATTTTTACAGGGAACAGTTTAGAATTTATTTCATTTTCACTTTTAATACTTGAGTGGCTACCAGATCTTTTGAAATCATTTTTTGAAGGTTCAGAATGAGATCTTGAATGATTTTCTTGATTTGAATGATCATGTGAATTTGGACTTACTAATGTTGCTTTGAAACCAGCAATTTTCGAGCCCATGTGAGAAAATATATGCTTCAAGGTAGCATATTTTGAAGCTGATTGATGATAAATTTTAAGCTCAGGATGAATAGAATGTACATTTTCCATGCTCACTGCAGGTGTATTTGTGCATCCTGTTGTTGTATCTTGCTCATAACCATCTCTGCAAACAGAAAAGCCATATTCGGAATTTGTGCAGTGTGAGTAGTCTAGAACAACATAGTCTAAATCATCTCCAAAATCTGCATGAGAAGGTTTGTCAGAGGCAATAGTAAATGGACGTTGCTCACTATGCAGAGATCTCTGACCATCCATACGTAATCTCATCCTACAAACATTATTTTCAGTAAGAACAGCAGGTTTTGTTTCTGATACACCTGTTGCATTTTCTGATCCAAGTTGGAAACTTCGGGGTAAGGATCCACTTTTCTTCCCACTTTCAGCCAGATGTTCCTCTTGTTGTTTCAACCATGCAGCAGGGGTAGTAGGACTTGTCTCTTTCAAATCTGATGGCAACATGCATATTCCATTTGGTGGCAAGGAAGACTTTTTGGATTTTGATTTTGGCTCACTATTTGATGAAGAATGATACTTAAATGAAATATTGTGCTGTAAAGAGGCAACCCTGGCTTTTGCCATACCAGTAAATGATTGAACACGACGAATAGCAGAGCTCTGCTTCCAAGAGCTTACGGAGCTACCACTTTCCGAGTCCTGATCTTTTTGGCGCTCTGGTTTTGAATTAACCGATTCTTCCAAAATGTTTTTATTCCTTAATTTAGATAGTGTTGCCTTATTTTCCATTAATTTATCTTCAATATCTGAACAAACATTTTCCCCATCAACTTCATTTCGAGGCAATTCCATACTTCCATTGGGCATGTCTCTAGTTGCATATGCATGGGCATAGAAGAAAGTGACATATTCCCCATTATTATCAAATGCTTCTTCTGATGCTTCTGAATAAGTTCTATCACGATATGAAAGAGGTGAACAATATTCACCATATCTTTTAGAATCCAATTCCTCATTCTCAGTATCTGTTGTCTCTTCAGGAACACTGTTCCAATTGCGCCATGATGGCCGAAACCGACGTTCTTTATTCATTGTACGTTGGGATAAAGAAGGTTCGGGAAGACTGTGCCTTACTCTGGAGCTTCTACTAAAAGGAATGCTAGAATTTGCACTTGAAGAGCAATCAGAGAGGTTTTCTTTGTTTCCTAAATGGCCAAGCAGCCACCTTTTCTTATGGCAAACATCTTCCTATAAAAATAATATTGGTTTATGAATGTAATATAAAAATTCATTGAAAATTAATCAGAAAAAATACATAAATCAATAATGTATCACATATGAGAAAAATAATTACAATATATATCACATGTAATTTTAATGTCAAATTTTATATTATAAACATAGCATACTTGCTATTCACTTTAACCCATTTGCCACTAATGTCTCATCTGTGCAACGTAATCATTCCTTACTTACCAGACCAGCGTATTATTACCAGAATTTAAAAAGGTATTATTCCATATATGCTATATTTGCAACACTACCTTTTAGTATGGCTATGCCAAGAAACACATTTTTAGAAATTTTATGATTCCTGCATTTAAGTTCCAATCCAAAAAAAAAAAAAAAAAAAACCACTGGAGAAAATTAAGCCTCAATTAAACATATTAATAGAAAATTTCAAGTTGGTATTTATGCCTAAAAGAAATATATGTATTGATGGAATTTTTTTCGTTGGAAAAGACATTTAGGTTTACACCAGTATATATGCATTATATATGGAACTGCGTTATATACTGATGCGTTATATATGGAACTGCTGTATGTGTGTGTGTATATATATATATATATGAAAGGATACAGAGATTTTGAAAACTGGAAGTCTATATGATGAATGTGTAGTAAAAATGCTACTGTAGGGTAAGGGATACAATTAATGCTTAGATGATTTTTTTGTATCACAAGTTTAGTTTAGTTTTTATTAACGTCGCACTAGAAGCAACACGAGGGCTATTGGTGACGGACCTCGTAATTTTTGTTGTCGTATCGCGGTAATCGCGTGGAATTACGTTTTCCGATATGACGTCATCCCACACATTTGGCAATGGAATCGGGAATTTGCATTCGACGGTAATTTTCAATTACGTCATACAAAGTCATTTTTCATTGGATGGTGATTCTTAACTGTCGAGTTGACGGTGTCGAATGCAGATTCCGGATATATATAATAGAGATCTTAGTAGATTGAAGGACTGGCTGTATGGCTGGCTGGCTACTTGGATGTTTGGCTGTGATTGTATTAGACTGTAACTATGATACTATAGCCTTTGGCTAAATGGTGATGATATTAATTAGTCCTGTAAACTATGTACATTATGTAAATAAAATTAGATTTTAAAATATTAGAATTTGTCTTTCTCTGTTGATGTGGCATTTATATTAAATTAAATTATCAAAGGCCTACTCTGAGGCAGGCCAACAATTTTGAACCACAGTCAAGTGACGAGGACGACACCTGAGCTGGCACCCCCCTCTCCTAACATCCACACCATGCCAACGGGAGGACTTTGGGTCCCGAACAGATTTAACGTGCATCAACCCCGGCTACACGACGGGTCTTTGGCGGCCAAGGATCGAACTCGCGACTGAACGAAAACCGCCAGCCGCTAGTCTACGACCTTGACCACTAGGCTACCGCGGCCCCCTTTGTATCACAAGACCTCATTCTGTACCTCCTTGAAAACAAAACAAACATATATGGGACTGTCAATGAAGCACAAAAATATTAATTCCAAAAGTCAATCCTGATATTAAGAAAGATAGAACTGTAGTTTTACCAAAAAAAATCAGTGAATTTATTTGTGATTATAGACAATACGAAAAACATGTTAGCAACCATACAAATAATAATGCTATTGAACCAATTGGTAAAAAAGACCAAAAGACTGATAAGGAAATTTTGAAGCCCCTCTGTGTTAATAGTACAATCAAAATATGAGTGGTGTTGACAATGACGATTCCATCATTCATTATTATTCAGCATTTAGAAAGCAGTGAAATGGTATAAAAAGCTGTTTTTAGGATTGTTAGATATAGCACTTCTAAATGCAAATATAGTCTATTTTGAAGTAAACACAAAAAAATATCTGCTTTGGAATTCAAATCCAGTTATTCATCAGATAATATCAAAGCTTGAAAAACAAACTTAAAAACTGGTCCAAAAACCCTAAGCACTTCAACATTCCATTTATCTAAAAAACATTTTCCGAATATTTACATTGACAGGAAAGGCAATAAAGGTAGTCATAATAGGTGTGTCATGTGCGCTAATAATAAGGCAAAGCGAAAACCAACATCATATTACGAGTGCAAAATATGCAATGTAGGACAGAATGTCGATCCTTGTTTTGAACTATACCGCAAGAATTTTATTTATATTATAAACACTTTTTTTATTATTGTTTAATATATTACTTTAAAATTTCATATGTATAGTATCTGTAAATATATTTTCGTGTGTATAGAATTTCTTCTTGCTTGCATTGTTATAATTCTGGTATTTTGCATATTTTATTAATTTCTATAAATGTTATTGTCTTTACATTAAAACATATTGAGTTGTAGTAGTACATTATATATTTCATAACTTGTAAAATTGTAGCCAATACATTAAATGCTAATTTTATAGGAATTTTTTAGTAAATTTAGGCTAACTGCTTTAAATGCATGGGCATGTGGTGACACTCTGTAGCGTTTGATTCAAGAACCGCGCTTCATTTCCGGTGTGCTGGTCCTTAAGAGTTTAAAGAAGCAGAGCTGAAATAGTCATTTTTAAAAAAATATATAATTTTTGAGTAAAATTTAACATAAAAATTTCTTCAGATTATTTTCATGAAATATTTCATTTGCCTCCAAAGCTAACAATTTCACAACAAATGAGCTCTAAAGTTACATTTTCTAACGATGAAATCTAGCATTAATGATATGTATGGTAAACTATAATAATCTTCAATTAAAATATAAAACTTCGTGCTTTTTCTTAAAAAAGGATAAAAATTGGAAATTTTTCTAATAAAATCATTTCATCATAAATTTTCTACTATTTTAATAATCAAAATTAATATTCAATAATTTTTATGGCAAAATTAAACCATTATTTACAGAAAACAATGAAAAACTTACAACAGAAATGTTGAAATATTCATTATGATTACGAATTTTATCACTCCACATATTAAGAGAAAAAAAGACTTTATAACAAAATGCATAGTGATCCAAAACATATTTCAGAAATATAAATTATACTTTTTTAAATATACACAGAAGCACATAAATATTAAGATTGTATGGAAATGGATGCTCAAAAAAATTTAAAATATGTTTGAACTGAATATAAAAATGACATACTTGACTTTTTGTCCAAGATGATTTATCATTATCTTTCCAATTCTCATGATTGTTGCTATTTTTATGCCAGCCATTTGTATGATTCTGTAAAAAAAAATTATTCTGATTCATACTGCAAAATTATTCTACAATTAAAGAACAGGAGCAATTTTTCCTTTTCAAAAACTGAATTTGAAAGTTCAAAATAATAATTTTGATCTACTGCATAAACACGTGTTTTTAAAAAGCCTTCAGTAATAGATAAAACAGTAATAGCAATAGATTTTAAATTAATTATTATTTAATAATTCTATTTCAAACATTAATAAATATTCACATGGCTTTAAGTTTTTAAAATAAAAAATATTATTCCTGTTAACCTTAATAATTAAAAAAGAATAAGATCATATGTAAATTTTAGATACACATACAAAAAATAATTTACAACTGGACTTGAATCAAAAAATTTTATTTCAAAATTAATTATCTTCATGATATAATACCAGTAATATTAACATCCAGAATAAATTATTTGCATCTTATTATTACATTTATTTATAATAAGAGATTTTTTATTTAAATAATACAATGAAATTAAACTTAGAATATATACTTACATTTTTGCTCAAAGAACTGTCACTCTGAAAAGAAAAGATAATATTTTTTAAAATACTTCATATAAAACACAGAAGCACAACATTTATATTGAACACAGCATTTAAACCATTTATACCATTTATTATTGAATAAAATGCACAGCATTTATACCATTTATTATTGAACAGTGATTTTTTTATTTTCATGATTCATAAATTATGGTAATTTAAATTATGAAACACAATACAATATATTGTACATAAACACACAATTATACTAAGATATAAACATTATAAATAAAAACATAAGCAAGGCTAGGTAATTCATCTATCTATAGTATATGTAGCTAATATTCAAAATATTTTGTTCACAAATGTACATTCCTCAAGATAAAATTCACTAAATGTTTATATGATAAAAAATATACTTCAATGTAAGAAACAATGATATGTATATATGGAAATATTTCACCTTAAATTATTTTGCATCGAAAGAAAAAAACTTAATTGCAGAATATAAAGTACTTCATAAACCTATTCAAAATCCGTGTAAGTTGCCTGTTCATTTAAGTCCTACATAGTTATCAGGAAGCATTAGGAAGGGGGGAGGGAATTCAACAAAAATAACAGAAGGGGCAACTACAGGAATTTGTAGATTACTTAAAATTCTTAAACACAGACTCTGTACATTCCAATAAAATGTCAATTATACTTTTTCCATTCATGTTCTTCGCATATTGAACTACAGCTAATTTCTTACATTAAAAATTTATGATAGTCTTCATCTATCTACTACGAAAGAGAAAATCTAAAAACCATAAATGTTAGTTATTTTTTCAAATAAATATAGTATAAATTAATGTTTTATATTACAAAGAAAAGAATTTAAAAAATTCAAAATACTCTTCAATTTCATCAAGCATCTTCGCAGAATAAATAAACAACAATTCTCGTACTTTTTGGAAACTTTTTAAAAAAATTTAATGTTGCAATATAAATTTGCACATGATTATTAGTAGGTAGCATAACTATGTTAAGTATAAGCAGCATTTTATGCCTCTAACAAAACATGCATTTTAATTAACCACAAACTTTATAGTTTTCACACACATAAACTGTTTTTATGCGATATTTTGAAGATAAAATTTCAAAATAAAATATTTGATTAATTAATAATATTTTCGACAATTTTCAAAATAAACTATTTATCTAGCACATGCATGAACTTCCCTTCAATAATATCATGTACATTAAAATGTGTGAATACAACTTTAAATTTAATTTTTGCCTACTCATAGAAATAATTTTCATACAATAGCATTTAGAAAACACATTTATCCCTTGTTGCACATAAAGAATTATCAATAGTATAATTATTATATAAAAAGCCTGTAAAAAGTTAAATTTTAACTGATCTGGCTAAAGTATTCAAAAAAAAAGATAGTAATACATTGAATAAAATTTAAAGCATTTAAAAAAAGAAAATATTAAAACAATTGAGTTAAACATTACCAGTTACTTCAGCTAATTATTCATAATCTCAATGGAAATTAAAAAGTAATCACATAAGTAAATATTGTCAAAGGTAATACAATATCAATACTTTACCCAACTTGAGTCATAATGGGACCTACCTTCTTTAGAACTATAAAAAAAAAAAAAAAAAAAAAATGCAATACAAATATACAAAAATACATTCAAAAAATCTTTATAACATAAAACATAATAGATTTTCATATAATTAATAGAACAAATAATAATATACACCTAAAGTATAATGTTACATACAGTTTATTAAATGGGTCTTGTGATTAATTAAAACAAGATTCTGAAAATTGAAATATAAATCTCGATCAAAAAGTAATTTAAAAAATGTTATTTATACTTTTCTAAAAAGATGACATATAATATCTTTACATACACATACTATTTATTAAGAACAATATTATTTGATTTTATAAAAAGAAAAACATTTTAAACAAAGTTAGTTTTTTTTCCATTTTTTCTATCTATTTTAAAAATAAGAAATCTAGTTTTCTCTGTTAATCAACAGATTTGTCTGTCAGAACACATGTTACAGAAATATCAATAAATAAACTCAATATACAAGTAGTTATTTTAATTATCTACAATGCATAGTAAAAATATGAAAGGTAAAAATTAACATGAAAAAAATGTCTTACCTTTTTTCAACTTGAGTGTACGATTTAAATTTAGTTCAGATTTTCTTCTCTCTTGCTTTCGTTTTTCTAAGTATTCAGGTGCAGATAGCTGTCTTTTTGTAGTACTCTTTTCTAAAGCAGAGTCTGACAGAAAAACAAATTCAATAAGTGTATGGCAGCTTAAATTTTATCATGAATCCTTACATAAAATAAAAGTAATATTTTCAGTGAACTGAAATAGAATAATTTTCATTTAAAATAGCTTATAATAAGCTTTGATTAGTTTCACCCTACTAAATTTATGTATTTTTTATTGATACAATAAACAACATTAACATTTTAAATTTATACGACAAAAAATATTTTAAAATGCACATTATATTAAAAAATTACAAATTAAAAAATTAATTTCTTATTGAAAAAGTTATCTTAGTAATAGGGTATTAATAATTGTAAAAATACAAGAAATGATTAATGAAAGATTATCAGGAAATAAAATAAAAATTAAAAAAAATACCTTCTTGCTTACTCTGACCCAATTCCATTACAAGTTGACGAGCATGAGATGGTATAACAGCATTATAATTTTCCAAAATAACTCTTTTCAATTGAAGACACCATTCACGTTTTTGCTCAACATTACGAGCCTAAGAAAAGTTGAAATATGGTTAGATACTGGTATGTTTTAGATGCAATTACAAAGTCACAATGATTTTTAGAAAATTTTGAAATTTACCTGGAATGTATATTGATATCGTGGATTATCAAATGGTATAACATGGAAACAAAGTGGTTCCCCCTGAATACTCTCAATCAGCATGAGATTTGAGCACTAAAATTTAAATAAAAATACATTAAATAAAAAAAAAATTATTGTATCACTAAATATAGTAATGTACAATTGAAAACAAAGCAATTACCATGATATGTGTTTTGTAGCTCAATATACCCTCCTCTTTTTTCTTTGCTATCAATAACATTTTATCAAATAAGAAAAGATGTCTCAACGCCTTAGCTCTATACATTCTGAAAGCTCCTTCGGCCACTAGTTCTCCGTATGTAGTTAAATCTTGTCCCTGATTTAAAAAAGTATTTTCTTTTTAATTTAATATACATAAAATCCACATAAAAATTGATCTAAACTTTAATATAATATTTTAATATATATTAATAGTATAATATGTAAACTTTAATATATATTAATAGTATACTATTCCTTCAAAAAAAATTTATGAAGCAGGACAAAATTGATGGTATTAATACTTTGTTTTAGGGTAAAAGAGTTTAATTTTGAAATTTGTAAGAGAAAAAAACATGGTATAAAGTCTTTTAAAAAAAATAAGAGTTATGACCCTAGTTTTATATAAATATCTTGCTCTAATTATTAATTTTACCATAAAGGATCTTTAAATTTTGTTTTAGAAATTTTTTGATGCCTATTAATTAAAATTTTAAAAAAAATTTACTTACTTCCCATCCATACAGTAAACTTTGGATTTCCTGCACACGAACTGCATGCTCATGCTTCCGCTTCATATCATTAATGTGGTATGCAATGCCAGTCATGACAGATAATGCATTCTTTACATCGCAGTAACCATCACTTTCTTTATTCGCATGTTTAACCATATTCTAAAATGAAATTAACAGTAATTAAATATTCATTCAAAATGAACTTCACTCAACTTACTTAATTACTTATTTTTTCTAGTACATTTATATCATAACTAAAAACACTTAACATTTACCTACTGTACAATTTTTTTTAGAAATTTCTAACAAGCCTTAAGATAAATCAATGATATAATTATAAATTTAAATTTCCAAGTATTAAAATAATACCTGCAAAAGTAAGTGATACTTTAAAATTCTTTGAACTGGTTTCAGGAGATAAGAGCCCAATGGTAGACTGTGTTGCAGAGCCATCTGCCTTTCCTTTAAAATAAAAATTTTAAAAGATTAAAAACCTTATCTTGTAATATTCTTTTGAAAAACTTGGGTAATTTATCAAACAAGAAAAAAAATTCCACTGATAAGTACATCAAAACTTTTACAATTATACAATCATTATAGTTCAAAAAAAAATATTTTACATAATTAATATAGATCAATAAAAAATTTGATTTCATTTTATAAATTATTTTTTAAAGCTTTTTTAGTTGCTTCATCATTTAAAGTTTTGTGGGTGAAAATAAAAACCCATGATATTAAAAAACAAGCATTAATTAGTAGGAATTTAAATTAAAATAGGGAACTAACAGATGACAATTGAAATTTCAAAACATTTTGATTCTCCCAGAAAAAATTCTAACCATTAATTATGACAAAAGTAAACTCAAGTAATAACCTTTAATATTACCTTAAATATTTCAGCAGTTTCACTATTTCCCATAAGCTCTGTTAACACAGATACTGTTCTATTAAAAAAAATGAAAAGAAATTAAATTTACTATAGGAAAAAAAAAAAAAAGACAAATATGACAAAAAAAATTGTGTGAACCATATATACAATCTTTAATGATAATGGATGTGAATAGCACTCGAAAAGCATGCAAATCTTTCATGAAGACAGAAAGAAAAGCCATAACAATATTATCATAAAATCATTATGGCTTCTTTATTTTAATGAAGAGAGAGGAAATTCTTCCTTTTCATAAAATAATTTTGAAAAACTTACATTTTTTTTAAATAAAATTTTCTTTACTTAATTCCTTACCTAAATTGTTTTAAAAACATAGAAAAACAGAACTACAAAAGGTGAAAACAAAGCATTAAATATACATGTTGAATTTAGCTACCTTGGATAGTTGGTGCAGTACTGTGTATACACTTCAAAACCATTGCTATTTTTTACAAAACATCTAGCCACTGAAACAGGATCTAGTCCACATGCTTCCAGTTCATCAACAAATAATCTGATTAAAAAAATATGAAACATTCAAATAATGGAAATAAAAGTGAAATAATAATCAAACTTAGCCTGAGTAATAATAAGAATTCAATCCTTGTAAGTGATAATAAGAACTTTCTTAGAACTTAATAAGTTAATTTTCTTTAAGAAAATTTAGAATAACAGACTGATAATGAAAAACTAATAAATTCAATCTACGTAAAATTAACACATTTTATATTTATTCTTCTTCTCATTAACTTTACTCTCCCTAAAAGGATATAAAAATAAGATCTAAATTATAATAATAATAGCAATCAATGAGTGTATTAAAAATAAACAGTACATACCTATTAAATGTATATATGTCTTCTATGTTGCTAAATAAATCTTTTAAATATTTGTGACTAACTTTTGCTTCTTCAGCATTACTAATATGCTTCAGGTAACCCTATGAAAATATAGGAATTTACACAATTAAAATCCAAATAAAGGAGTTCAGAAGTAATACAGATTTTAAATTCCAATTAAAAAATTGCAATAAACATTTTATAGAAATGCATAATTGAAGTAAAAGAAAAATCAACAGTTTTCACAATATTTTTTTAATATACAAAAAAAAAAAAAAGGAGGGAGAGAAAAAGAAAAGTTCTATGAGTCTAATAATATACTTAATTGCTCAAAGAATGTTTTAAGAACAGATTTCTTCATTACTTTAGTAATAAATGTCAGGATATAATGATTTTTAAAACTTAAGATTTTTGAGTGAATGATTGATTATTAGCGTCGCAGAAGCAACGGGGCTAATGGTGACGCGCCTCGTAATTCTGAACCTCAGTCTAGTGACGAGGACGACACCTGAGATGAGACCTCGGTCTCCAAACTCCCGAACCGACAAACGGGAGTACATGGGACTGCTATCAGATTTAACGTGCATCAGCCTTGCTATATGACAGATTCTTTAATGACATCAGGGCTCGAACTCACGATTCGACGAAATACCGCTGCCACGAGTTCGCAATCCATGATATAAGTTAACATATAACCGGAATATATGGATTTAGTTAATTCTCTTCGACTATGCTTTACATACTTTTTTTTCTCTCGATTTCTGAATCAGTAAAAAATATTCCAATCAGTAACATATTTCAAATGTGTCCAGTTTATTCTTTGAATGTTTTAAAGATCTTAAATCCACAGACTAGGACATATATGTTACAGTTGTAGAATTAATTTTTGGATACAAATGTAGGATATTTTAATATAGATACTGATCAATCATTTTTTTTTTATTCAATGCACATATAAAAAATATTTTTCTAAAATATTCTTGTGCAAACATTAGTTCTCATACATCGAAATGATAACTGATGTGTGTTAAAATATTCCCTTTTTTAAATTTAAAAAATACGCCCTCCCTCCCTCATAAAAATGTAAACAAGTTTGAAACGTTAAATATGCCATCTCGAATAGTTTAAACTAGGCGAAGTTGAGATACTTTTGATTTACTTTCAAGAAGCTGCTGGGATCAAAACACAAGCAGAATTGTTTTGAAAACATTTACGCTGTAAACATTATTGGTGGCATTGACCTCAAAGGGGAGAGGGGTTTAAAAATGTGAATAAAAAACAGACAGAAAAGAAACAACTAAAATACATCTTGGCATCAATCCACTATGCCGATGGGGTATGACTGCTTGCACCCGCCAGTTATAACCAAGGAGCGTCAACGTTTATTGTAAAAAACAAAGTAAAAAAAAAAGTAGCGAAGAGTTTTGGCGCCTGAGGTTTATTAGCCGAAACGATATTAAGTTTTACGTTACGCAAAGCTGTTCCTGCCAGAAAGACATAAATTGTCCTTATCACTTTCCAGCATTGGGATGCGGTGAGAAAAACTGCTCAGAGTTCATTTTTTTGCTAAGTGAGACACTAAACCCTTTATTTATTGATTGCAAGACACCAATGAATACTAAGGTGAGTAACAAGACATAACTTTGTTTCAGACGTCACGCTGATATAACGATAATGGATTACTTTGTATTTTATATATACACAATATAGGAAAAATTCTTGTGATAGGAAACAACTATATATGTAGAATATAAGTCCATTTCCTAGGCGATGTTTTTTTTTTTTTTTTTTTAAAAAAAAATAAGGGTTCGACTATAATTCGATTTACATTTACATCAATTTCAATCTGCGGCAAGAAGAATTGATTGCTTATCGACGTCGCACTTAGAAGCAACAGCTAATGGCCATTGGAATCGTCGTTTTGAACCAAGGCAGGTGACCAGGGCGACAACTAAACTGGTACCTCCCATTGCAAACTTCCGCATCACGCCAACGAGAGGACTTGGAGCCTAGACAGATTTCACGAGCATCAGTCCCGCTAAATGAAGGGACTTTTGTGACATCTGAGCTAGAATCCACAACTTGACAGAAACAATGCCAGACGTGAGATCGCGACCATGACCACTCTTCTACCGATATTACATTTGCAGGCACAGTAACATTTATAAAACATTTAAATATCTGACTAAAATATGCTAAAAATGGAATTTCATCAGCTGCTTAAATTATATTGTCTGTTGTTCAGTTAGAAAATTAAGGAGAGGAGACTGGCATTTTAGGAAAATTATATTAAAAATATCAAACATATTATTTCGAAAACAAAATTAATTTAATCAATGTAGAACTTAAATCATAATGAGAATGAAGAAAAATGCATGAGACAGACAAAGAGTTATCATATAAATTACTTTTTCTGTTTAATTTAAGAGATATTTAATTGTTTTTTTGAAACTTCGCAGTTTACGTCACTCACAAATGATCACAAGTCATTTCACTTGACGAGTTTCTTCCTTAATAAACTAGTTTCGAAGATATAAAACACATCTAAATATTATTACTCCCTTAAATCAGAGAACATAATACTTTCATCATTTACAGCAGAAATATTGCAATTTTTTTCATATGAACTGTATACACAAATCCAACACTTGTGTGAATCACCAAACGCTTGTGAATATTAAGCGATTTATTCTATATTTTTTAAAGTTATTATAGTATAATTATAATTAATTGCTGTAATGATTTGGATAGTAAAAATGGGTTCATTTTAAAAAGAAATGCTAAATAATAATAATATAATGATGAGTCGACAAAATAAAAATCATACTTTTGGTCAAATTAAATATAATAGATTAAAAATTGACTTCAAGAATGTCAATTAAGCAAATACTATGACACCGAATACTAAAATTAATGTAAAATTACAATTTCGTACATATTATAAAATAATCCCCAAATACAGACAAATTTGCATTTCTCACAAACTGAATAAACCAAGTGGTTTTAACAATGAAGAACAACAATCAAACACATAATGCTTGCGCATAATCTTATGAGATACTTAAATAATTAGGTCTAAAAGGGCGTACTGAATTTGAATTATATATAACACAGAAAGCACATCGTACATTGAAATAACCACGCTCCTCGCATCAATATTCATTAACACATCATCATAGAAAACGAGTATATGTTGTGTGTGTGACCTTCATTTCCTAACTCATAACTAACTAGGAATTTTTTCAAGAGAAATTATAAACTATGATATAATAAGCAAAGCATTAGATTTAGAATTTGAAAGCGATATAGCATAAGATGCTACGTTTCATTTTGCTTATACAGAAAAAAAATTCTGAAACTTATATGAAAATTTTAAAAAAAAGTAAGAGGAACAGAAAAAAATTATTCAGAAAGTCACCTCTCAAGAGCATCTTACAAAATTATGATAAAGCTGAGTTTTTGTTGGCAATGTTTGAAAGATAAAATCAGCAATTTCAAAAACATTAAAATTGATACTCGTATTAAAGTACAACAAATTTTGGCTGATGTAAAATTTTAAACTATAACTTCCAATTGTAGGAACCAATAAAAATTGGCACAGAAAACTAGCTATGCAATCGAAACGCGATGTTACTAACTGCAGAAGGAGTATTTGCTATAATTACTGGAAAGTTGAACCAACAAACAGAATTTGTTAAGTACATGGAATGTTATCTCGTCCATAGAATTATAGAGAGACATAATGCTAATTTAATTAGATTAATGTAATATCTAAATTTTGAGAAAAAGTAAGATGCTGCTGCAGTTACTGTTGATATTTCACGTTTAGCAAATGAAGCTTCTTTTATTAATGAGATAAAATAATTATAAGAGTAACATGATTTTTTTCCCCCGTGGAAGATGAATCACTGTCCAACTCTTCGTACTCTGAAGAGGAAAGCACGGAAACTTTGAAAGAGAAATCTTTAACATCGGACAAAAAATTAGAAAAGCAATGAACTCAAAGACAAGGGCATAGCTAGAAAGCTAGTTGTTCAAATAGCTAGAATTTTAGTTTGAGCTATATAGATAAACAAAAATTGCTGTTGCTTGACTCAACAGTAAATCGAACAACAAATATCATAAAACTGGATAAGGTTTTGAAATAAATTCCTCCAACATAAGCTGAAAGAGCTTTTTCAGTTGCTGAGATGTTCATAAGCGAGAGATAAAAGCATAAAGGTTGCTTATATTTTCTTAAATCATACTTTTAAAAATGAATAATTAATACACTTAATTTGTATATTTTAATTCAATATTTAAAGGAGTAAATGAAATATTGAAAATTAAAATATTTTTTTGGTAATTATTATTGATATAAATTAAAAATAATTAATATTTAGATTTTTTTTCAAATTTTGATACATTTATAGGAATCCTGGGAATGGCATATGCTCCAGGGAAGGGAAAGCACGAGAAATCAGAAACCATATACACAACTATTTTCGGACAAAATGTTCTCTTGAATATCACAGTAATAATCAATCTAAATTGAAAGCATGAAATAGAAGCTTGTGAAGAATGAACAGCTTAAACCACTTCTATATCTATTCTATGACAGTCATACAAATGACGGCTGACAGTTTAAATTTTTCAAATCAAAAGAACATTCATTCCCTTTCCTTTTCTATTTAGCGGGCATCAGTTTAAATTACAGAGACAAACGCAAACGATAAGAACGTGTGCCAGTCTTTTTCAACCCGGGTACACGACCTGCATTTTAAGTATCTCAGGCAGGTGGATTCAAACGAAAAACTTCCCCTTATCCTCTGAAACGAATCAGTACCTTTAAACAGTGTAGGTGTTAATATGTACGTGGGCAGATCACGTTTATTTGGAAGGGGGAAGAAAAAGAATCTCCTTTAGAATACCGACAGCTAGAGACAGAAAGTTATCAAATGGTGAAGGAAGGTTATTTTGCACCTGAATCTCTCTAGGAATTCGTGTACCTTTCTTGAACAACATCAGCAAAAGATAAACAGCCGAGAAAAGTTCAAAGATTGCATGGAAGTGGATGCTTTGTAGCTGCTGATTAACAAGCAACGGCATCTACTGTATCTCTATTTTCTTTTTCCAAAGAATGCTAATAAAGTGATTGACCTAAAAAATAATTTCTATTGCAAGAATAGCTTTGGCAGTGAGGATAAGAAAGAATCAAAGGGGAGAAAAGCGAATGTATTATTTCTGTAGAAATTAGGGAACACGTACGGTTACATAAACAAATTAGAAGTAAAAGCAATAAAAAAGAATTATAAAGGTTAATTCGCATTTTTTTAAAGCACAAGTTTAGAAAATTGTACGAAGATTTTAGATTGATTCAAAACTAATTAAAATTTATAATTACTGAATGTTATCTCAAGAAAATAAAACAGCTATGAAGTTTCTCATCAGGTTAATTAACGTTATTCTTGAGCTTATATATTTTATGAACATGTTTAAAATCAGATAAAAAAAAAAAGTTCAGAATTATAAAAAAAAAAATCCCGATTTTTTGTAATAAAACAATTTTCAACACACAAACGAGACGTAAAAATCTTGAAGTCAATAAATTTCAACCACAATGACATCAAAATACTACATAAATAATTTTTTTAAAAAAAAGCGAAAAGAAATAGTTTTTATTCGTTATTCTGATGTAATAATTATCAAATTTATGAGCTGGCATAAAGAGCGAAAAAAAAAAAAAAAAAGCACAGCAGGCAACAAAAAAGTACTTTTTTTTTTAAGATTCGTAAAACCTGACTTACCTTGGATTAAAGCCACAACAAAGAAATTCCACGATCATCTATCAAAAAACCTTTCCCCCTCTCTACCTAACCAGTCCTCATCTCTAATCAACGAACAACAGTAATTGCATGTTCAATTAACTCTTTACTAGCTCCAGTGCTACAACTGCTAGCTCTCACGGTTTCGAAGATAGATTATGCCATTAGAGTGAAAAACTAATGTTACAAAGTACTTTCAAGTGACGGTGAAAAGAGACCACGTGAGGGCCTTTCTCTTTTTCTTTTGAAAGGCCAATTAACAAGCAGATGTTTTCAAATCACGACAGCATGTACCTTAAATGACTTTGAAAACCATAATGGGTTTCGCTCGAGGAAGGAGCGGAACATAACGGACTATGATGTCACACACACACAATTACGATATATACATTTTTTTGAGTTATATTGCGTTCGCTTCAAGATTGTACAGGCACCTAAGAAATAAAACTAAGCCCATGCTCTAAAGATTTTAATTAATTCTGCTCCCATTTTAATCATTTTATGCAACAAATATTGAAAAACTTTTAATAGACTATATTATATTTCAAATATTACGGAATACTATTATCCACCTAGTTTTTCTCCCCCCCTTTACTTTTTAAAATATGCGTGTGAATACAATGCCTAAATAACTACTAATATTATAATTTACAACGAAAATTGTAACAAAATAAAATCCAGTACAATTCTTTTAAATATAAATGTATGTGATATTGTTTTTTTAAAGATAAACAGAAAATAGACTAAATACACGAGTTGAAATGTATAGCATTATGAGATACGAGGTAATCAAAGTTCTTTAATACAAAAGTGATGTAATGATTGAAAAGATGATGCTTTAAGGCTTCTAATATATTTCTTTACTTTTTGGTTTAAAAATACATAGTACAAAATAACACTCAAACAAACTTAAAAGAAGCGAATTTAAAAAACCATGTCAAAAGCGAGTTCATTACAAAAGTAAGGAAAATCAAAATCGAGTGAGAGAAACGGCCTTCACCTAATTTAAAATGACACACATAAACTCAAGGGGGGGAAGCTTCAAAGGATACGAAATAGCCAATCACGAAATCAAACAAGTGGAAAAAATATTGAATAAGAGGTGACGGAAATCAAAGTTTCTTCTAAACCGCAAGACGGATGTAGCGGCAGCGATAAGAAAAATGAGGAAAAAAGTGTTTTTGAAAAAAGTCCCGTAGTGTAGCACTACAAAGTCTCCGGCTCGGCAGTATGAAGTGTCAACAAGAACGCCATTCGCATTACGATCAGAAGATAAATAATGTAAAATTAAATTGGTCTGATGATTGAGTGACCCAAAAAGCAATTCACCTTGTGTGTACACGAAAGGATGTCTTAGTTTGAAGAATCTAAAGCATTTCAGCATTGGGGGAGTAGTTATATTAAATATTACTATGCAACACTTTCCACAACAGTTTTTAAAATATTAGAGAAAGTACTTAAACGCTGTATTTTGATTGGCGTGTATTGAATGAATGTAGAAAGAATGTGTGTTAACAATTTTTTCTGAAGAAAATCTAAGATTTTTTTTTTTTTTCCGAGTCCTTTCAGACACTATCAAATGTCGAAGCCATAAGATAAGTTTAGTAGGAATGTGAGTTTTCCATGGAATAATTCTCTTAAATACAGTACTCCTTCCTCTTATAATCCAGTATTTCACCTTTCTGGCTCTGCCAGCAATCCAGCGTTTCTCGCAGCTTGACAAGTCTATATTTAATTCCATCTAATTCAATGCAATAATGCAGGCTATAAATACAAAACAATACATGTTTGCAATTTCAATTATTTCTTGTATTTGACATGCAGCGACTCTCTTCTACAACTTTATTTGCGGGTACTATATCAAATTTTATACAATTATAAACGGATTTAGCAGTTTAAATACGTTGTTTTTAGTGATTTTCCAATAACCCGACGTTTTCAGTTATGCTCAAATCCGATACATGCCGGATTATGGAGAAAGCTTTATACATCACATTATGGGAAATTTAATACATAAAAATCACTAAGACTTCGACTTGTACAGTTCACGGAGAGGTTATTTGAATTGCAGGGCTAAATAACTTAAATCAAATTAACAACTATTTTCTATAGCATCATGCAGCTATAACATAATGACATGCTTTAACAAATCAAACTGTATGTTAATATCAATAGTGAATTTAATAGTAACAAGAAATTTCTTACGGCTCTATATTTAAAGATAATACTCACAACTCAATATAATTTATTTTGTACTAAAATCATATAAAGGAGGTAAACTATTTATCATACCTCAATAATCTCATTTAAATCTCGGACATAAGTCTTCTCCGTATCCACAATCTCCAACACAACCCTATCCGTGTGACTAAGGTTAGGATCACACCACCGAGGTTTGCCCCCTGTGGGACCCGTTGTTGCCGTTCCCGTGCTTCCACTAAGAGGTCCATCACGATTAGGTCCCGCTCGGTTAATGCTATTATCATCATCGTCATCGTCGTCGTCGAGAGACTCGATACTGGCCAGATAAGATTTTTTGACGTCTAAACAGTTTCTAGGCAGAGAGGATGATGAGGAACTGGACGACGAGGACACTGAGCTGCTGCTCAACGGACGTTTCTTTTCCTGGGAAATAAAAACAGTTATGTTACGGATGCAGAAGTGAGAATTGAATATGGATTTGTGTACGGATGAAAGGTGCAGGAAAAAAGACGATTTGTAAAAGAGGAAGCAAACAGAAATATAGAACGGTGTAAATACACAAACCATTGATTTGTGTACAAGCATATTATTAGTGAGAGAATAATAATTTGGGTTTCATTTTTAATCGTAACATGTTAATTATGTAATAAGGTGTCATTCTGGGATCTGAATATGCATGTATTATGTAATCTGACATTACAGGAAAGTTAAATTAAAGAGGAGGGGAGGAACGTGGATCACACCCAGGCACAAGGAAATTTATATATCTTATGTAAAATTTGAGAGCTCATAGCCCTAATATTTGTTTGAATTTATTTTTCCAGATAATATTTTTAAAAAACTGTTTTCTGTAATTAAACAATTTTATTCCAAAATATTCATAAATATAATAAGAATAAAGTAAATGTAAGGCAAGAACATCTTATTAGCAAATAATGCAATCCACTTCATGAAATACATGTTCCAAAGTAAGCATAGCAAATTCAAACTTAGGACGAAATTAAGATTTCTACAATTTATGAATAATCAGTTTTGAATATTTGATTACTTTCTAATTTGCGTGTGATTAAAAACAACATCTTTTAAAAAATCCATCTTACTTGAAAAGCACTTTCTGAATAACTCCTTTTACTATAGGGCCGATTTGGACGGTGGCCCGAAAAGGGAACAGACAGGGGTGGTAGGCGTTTGGGCTCATTCTCTTTTCCACCGGGGTCGCAGGGGGGAGGGGCCGATCCTAAACCTGAAGCTGGATGCGAGGGTGTCGTCCGTTCGGCCGATTCATCCTCCTGGGTGTTCTTCGCTACGATCGTGTCGAACATATCCAATAGACTTGAAGATAAGTCTACCGATGTACCTGGGAAAGAGAAAAATATTTTAACTATAGAAAATAATTTAGAGTATCACTAGATTTAATTACTATACCTGCTACAGTTAAGAACAGAAAGTTTACTTTTAAGTACATAATAAAAAGCACACTTTATATAATTCGTACATTTTGATTGAATAATAAAACATATTTGTGTGGAACACACCGAATTACTTTAAATAGTTTTTATTCTATCTGCTGTAATATAAATCCGATATCACACCAGATTTATAAAAAAAAATATATTTGAGAGACCCGGTGTTTCACAACGTTATAGACATATAGACATTTACTTAATAAACATAGCAAAAAAAAAATCATATTTTACAAAGGCCGAGCTGAGAGAACGGATGAGGGGAAAAATTGAAGCAAATGTAGGAGAAAAATAATTTTTATGTATTATAATATTAAAAAGACATTTATACAAGGATTACATTTTATGCATTACATTTGAAGCAATCTCAGTTCTGAAATCCACGAATTTATATGGTCATTGTCGTTAAGTTTTAAAATGTTATTAATGATCTTGACTTAATAGTTTGCATTTGGAAGGCAGTTTACAATAAATCTTTTCTAGAAAGCTTAATATGCTACAAGCGCATTCTTTTTTTTTTCCTTCAATGAAATAAAAACTGATAAAAAAAAGAAAGAAAAGAAAAAGCTAATAAACATAGTTTTAACTTTTCAAAAAAATGCTACGTTTTCATTTAGTTGCTTCATTTTTCTGCATTGTTATTTATGCACAGAACGTGATACGACTGCGGAAGTAAATATTCTGCATCAGAGGCATTCATTTTCCTTTCTTTTCAACTAGTTCGGCCATATAAAAGTAAAAGAAGAAGTATTTTAAAACTGTCACACACACACAAAAACTCAGCTATAGCTCATCGTTAGAACCAGATGAAAAAACTCATTGCATTATATAAAATCACAGTCTCCCCCTCCCTTCTGATACAATCGGATAAAAGGCTTAGTTTACGTTAAAGTTTTTTAAAAAAATTCATCACAAAACCTGAAATTATATATCGAATTAGACTTCATAAATCGAACAAACTGTTATATTCCCATTAGGTACTAATAACACATATTTATACACTATAACTCGAAGTTCAAAAAATCACACTCGGAATGTCGAAGCTAGCTACGTAATGACGTCATACAGTGCATTCCTCATACTTGAAGTAATCAAATCTTAAAATTTTGTCAGCTAATTCACAGAAATGTTTCATGCATTTGTTTTATTGAACTTTGTACAAGTGCATTTCCATTATTAAACTTTTAAAGTAACACATCTGTGAACGTTATGTTTTGGCATCATTAGAAATTATGCCTCAGTAAGTCGAAATTGCAGCCATTACATCTTTTGCATCTCAAAATACTTGCTAGCTGACAACTCATTAACTCGAAATTTTTAGCATTTCCCTTGAAATTCGAGTTATGAAGTTTCCACTGTATTTAATAATAAAATATAAATACGTATGTGCTTTTATAATACTGAGTTTCTAAAAATTTAGACGCATAATATAAGTAATATTTCACTTAACGTTAACTGAAATATATATTTCATACAGGAAAAAATTAACTTATTTAAACAGAAATCTTGAAGAATAATATCATGAAAGGCGGTGCTCTTAAAGCATTAATAAAATCAAAAAATACAACACCATTATATTTTAGTAATAAATTTATTTATGTTTAGATTTGGGCTCTTTTTTCCGAATTTACAATCTTCTTAGTATATGAAGTGAGGGGGGGAGTCTCTAGCTATTCAAAATTATATAACTTACCATATGGAATACTTGTCTCTAAAAAACAGATTTTCCCGTCGAACATGACAATTTGAAATACAGCTGCCAAGACCGTTGAATGGATATTGATGATACATACTACACGAAAATTTTTTCTTCAAATGGGATGAGCGAAAATTAAAATAAAGTTTACAGTCGCCAAGATTTTTTTTTTTAACAATGCATGATTTCAAACTGAACGTAATGTTATTTGAACTCAAACGAATTCAAATTAATAATACGTTTAATGAGCCAATAATGCTTTAAAAGTTAATCAAACATTCAAATATAGTATTATCGAAGCTCATAAGATTTCCAAAATCGTTATCTGAAAGTTGTTTCTCGACGATGATAAAGATCAGTTTAAAATAAAGACATTCTTATGCCAGTAACCGAATTCTTACAAACCCAGGAACAGCATAACGTTGAATATTTATTGAACCACTGACACTGACGCCATAAGGCCATTGTTTGTAAATTACTTTTTGTTATTCTCTTATCAGTGTCTTTATGAAATACAAGTATAAGTAAAGATTCTAATGTGATTTGATTTATTAATTCTTATGTACTTAAAAAATAAAGAATTGATAGTTAATGATGATTCTTTTTAAATAAAAATCAGATAACGAAGGATAAATTCCATATGAATAAATTTATTACATTTCATTACAGGGCATTATCAAATTACATATGATTCATAGCACAAACGAAAACTACAATGGGCATTTTTTAAAAAAAAAAAAAAAAAACTTTCAGAACCATAGGGGAAAGAATTAAATTCTTTCTTGAGCCCTACCCCACAATACAAGGGGAGGGGGGAAGGATCATCTGAATTACTCAAATTTCGTGATTACGTTAGATTTAAATTACTATAAATCTGCAAATTGAATAATAAATTAATCAACAGCTACAAAAACTTTTAAAGAATTATATAAAAAAGGCACTTTACGAAAGATTCTGTAATTCCAATGAATTGTATTGACAAACAAAATAAAGCCTTAAACAAGTAAATTACTTAAAAAGCAAATTGATCAAAAATGACGTCACAATATTGCAAGAAAAATTTACGACTCAACAGCAACTAAATGCAGAATAACGACAATAACGAGACTTACTTTGATTACCACAAGCTAAGCACTGTTTAAACAAATTCATTTTAAGAAGAAACAGGGGAATTGGGGGATTCTAAGAACAGCTGAAGAATATTAATATCTAACCTTGATTGTGGAACTACGAAAACTGAAACGTGCTGGTAACAACGAACACGATGGGTCAAAAGATCTTGCTTCTTGACACAACAGCTGGTACTAACGTTGCCTGTCCTAAACAAACACAGGTGAACAACTCAAGGAGCATCGTCAATAGAAACTTTTAAGAATTGATAAACGAAATTAATGGTGGCTGCAAAAATCCCATTTATAGACATGATTGCGGTGGATAATGACAGTTTCCGAAGAGAGGGAGAAACAATTTTACAGTTATTTTCACAAGCAATGGATTTTTTTTTAAATACAAATAACATTTATAACTTGAAACATAATCCAGGAATGAGAGCGAGCAAAATTTTATGAGCTTCCTCATTCAAAACAGAAAATAGAAATTCAAAAAGTTTTCCTGTGATTTAACTCTCCCCTCCCTAATTCGTCACTACATAAACTTATGAATCACACTTATAAAAATTAATTTTTGATATTTTGAGTAAATTAGACAAGGCATTAAGCTTTATACACTCCTCCCCGCATTACTGCGCAAAACTTATTTTTTACACCACAGTTTTCCTCTGAATATGTTTTCAATATTTTTAATAAAATATGTTTCATAGCCAGCACAAACAAACATCAAAACTGTACCGATTCTCAAAATTTAAGCATTGAAATCTGTACGCCGTAAAACTTAAATACATATTTATCTTACAAGGAGCGCATCCAATATAAGGCATGAAATATCCATTTGCACAATATAATGTTTCCTCCCTCCCTTATGCACTTTCAAATACACAATATTCGAAACGCAAAAACTATTAGAAAACATCTTTGAAAAAAACAACACGTGCTTCACAACACACTATATTTGTCTTTGAAAGCAGAAGCCCTTGAAATCCTAATAATCTTTTACGACCTTGGTACTTTTTAAAGAGCATTCATTTGTAATATCAAGAAAGTGAAGAACTGCCCACTTAAATCCTCAGCATTTAAAAAGAGACTTGATTTCTTTTTCACACTTAAAGCGTAGTTAAAATTTCTTTACCAGATAAATCAAATGCACTCAGGAATGAAAATCAAGACTTATTTAGCTTCTCATCTGCAGATGAGATGCATAAAGGATAACACAAAGAAGCGAATAATTGAAGAAACATACACAACAATTCATAAATAATGTAATACAAAAAATTAACATCATATACTGATTAAATAATTACTACATAAGATGTCTTTACTGGGATAATTACTACAAGGAAAGTCTCAACGCTAACAATAATTTCTTAGATCTCCAATTCTCACACAAATGGAAAACACACAATTTTTGATATCATCCTGAATAATGAATCTGCAAAGTTTTCTTTTTTGTCTATTCATTATGTATTAATTATCTATAACAAAGGATGTAAATGCATAATATTCAGCACAGTCTGTATATTATTAATTGATAATGTGAAGAAATTCGGTAACCAATGGAAAATACGTTTACTTACTTTCTTCAATAATGATTATTAAAGTTTGGCAGGAGATACTCCAAAATCGCAGTTAGAAGATCAAATAAATATGTAAACAGAGGTAATTATTAACAAAATTACACACAACAAAATAAAAAATAATGTACAGTTTAAAGACAAGTTTTTATACTGCTTATAAAAAAATCATCTTTTAAATAGTCATTGTTTTTTCTGCGTCTAAAATATTCACAGCAACGAAAGGACTTGCGATTTTAGATTTCTAAACAAATAAAGATTTTGAAAATCAACTGAATGACAACAGAGTTTTTTTTTAAAAAAAAAATAAAAGTATAAGTATTCCAACCTTAACGGGGAAGAAATAACAAGCGTTTTCTTACTTGGGTATACAAACACATAATACTACATTACGACATTGTTGCTATCTAACACAAGTATTAGTATACTTTTGATTAGATTAAATATATTTTAAGATTTTCTTTCTCAGTCAAGGCTAAAATCAAGTTAAGAGCGCTTTCACCGACACACTGATTCTGCAAAAGATTGCACAAATTGGGAAAAAAAATTACCAAGTAGTTTCCAGAATCAACGCAAAAGCACAGTAAATGTAACAATCATAAGTAAATTCGATCTCCAATAACATTAATAAATTCGAATTCAAATGTAAAAATTGAATAGTATCCAGAAACTACAATTTTTCCCTAACATTCATACAACTTAAATATATATATATCCCTTCCGAAAATTCTGTTTTTAGATAATGTATGTTTATTTTCTGTTGGACATATTTACCGCAAACGTTAAATAAGACATGCATCAACTGCGCGTGAATGCTGTCATGCTTCTTTCACTTCGAAGAAATAAGGCTGTACCAAGTAGGGCGCATCGATTGCGTTCTTCAGTGTTAAAGAAATAAGGAGTGAACCAAACAATTCAACAAATTTAGTCGTAAATTTCGTCATAATATCCCAACCCGACAGATTGATGGCAAATATTCCAAAACTTTGCTCTCGTGGAAATATTCTGTCCAAGAGAAAAATTCCGTCCTTATTTTTTTTAAAGTGACAATTCAGCATAAATATTCTTTATCACTTTAAGTGTCAGCTCGACATGAATGAGGGAAAGAATCTGTAGAGTCAGAAAAAACTAGATATAAAATGATGAAAGAAACAAAATTCCTTTAACAAATATTCAATAATAACATGATAATAATAATAAATGAAATAAAAAAATAGTGGTAATATTTCAGTTCAATTTTCCAAATTATAGATAACTAAAATGAAAAATAAGAAACGGATAACAAAAGTTGTGAAATCATAATGCAAGTTTTTAAAAAAGCTTAAAATACAGACGATTTTCTACTATATCAGATCATAGTTAGTGGAATTCATCTTGGCCTATATCTTGAGAGCAAGAAATAGTTAAGATCAATGAATTTCGTAGAAGTATTTTCAGGAGCGGAAGTGCTTTTATGTCCCAGATCAAGGGAAAGGTAATGATATTATCAAAATGTCGAGTAACTGTTTAAACAAATGTACGCGATATGAATAGATCGAGATGGAAAATAATGAAGAAACGCAGAGGTCGGTAGAAAGAGACCGGTAGCAATTAAAAACCTCAAGTCAACTTTTTCAAGGACTCGAAACTTACAAGGTGTGCTAACAAAGATGTAAGAGTACAAAATATCAGTATATTCAAATTAGTTTGTAACCTACTTATATTTTAAAATATGGAACACATTCGAGTATGAATAAGAATTGCGATTTAAGTTTGTATATTAGGATCTTTTCCATGTCTACTGTGGCTTCAAACAATTGATGTTAAGTTTAGTTTCAAAAAGGTTAAAAACATGAACACCTCAGTGAACAAGTTAAGAATTAACGAACGTGTATGCACTTAAATTTTAAAATGTTTTCCACAAACTATATAATTGAAATGTTTAGAAAAGTATAGCTATTGGTATAAGTGTATATAAAATATAAATATCAATTCCCAATTCTCTTTCAGATAATAAATCGTTACAAAACAAATATAACAGAAGGAGATTTTATGAAAAAGATATGCTACGCATAAAGTTAATTTACTATACCGAAATTTCTCATATCAATAACAAATAAATAAATAAAAATATTAATAAATAAATAAATAAATAAACATTTCTTTTTTTACTTTAATAAAAATTTAAAAAATATTTACATTAAAAAATACCAAATGTACAAATGAAGTTTATTTGGCTAAAACTTACAAAATTTTCTCATATGGCGCGATATTTGCAATTTTTCCCTCAAAGAGATATTTGAATAGTATTTCCACAAAACAGAAAAGTGTTTCATTTTTTTTAAAGTTATTATGGGGGGAGGGGAAATGAAACAGATAATTTGCATGGGATTAGAAAGAATTTCAAAACTGAACCGTTTGAAAACCGGTTGAAACATAACAGGAAAAGTAAACTGAAATATCTAGTATACAAAAATATCCAATCAAATAATCAACAGTGACATTTCAACATGTATATAATGAACAGAAACAAACATTTTAAGAAACGAAAATACGTGTATGTTTTTGTATTACAATCAAAAAGCCTTTCAAAATATTTCGAGCATAGTTTTTCCTAATAGAATGTACCTCGGAAAAGGACTAATTTAAAAACGAAAAACAATTGGGAAATAATACTTCCAGCGATTAGCAACAATTTCCGTTCAAAAAACAAATTACTTTCCCAAGTAAAGAGTCTTCGGAAACAAAAGGGAATTCGCCAATACTGTAGTATAACATATTCCGTAGTCAAACTTCAAAGGTAAAAAACCTAAGGAAAAAGCACAGGAAAATCAACCCTCACTGTCAAAACTCATGAAAAACTCGAATAGCAAAACCGGCAAAAAGAAGATTATGTCATAAAAAAATAAAATATCGAGCTCTAATATTAATATATATATATATGACCCGATGCTGAAATTAGTAGCACATTTAACTCGGTTTAAATAACACATTTTAAGAAGATTGCAGACGTTCATTTTAAAGAGATATTTTATACGTTCAACAATTGTTCCTTTATCAATACTGATAAATTTCAAATGAAAATACCTAAGCCGCTTTAGATATAATAGAAAACACGTGGAATAACAAGGAAAAGAAACAACGAATATGTATTACAAAACCAATAATACGCTTTTAATTTGTTTTTGAATTTTTTTACTTTCCCTTCAATACACCAGTGTAATAGTAATTCTTGCTGCTCTGCCTGAAGAAATACAAACTAGAAGATACATCAAATGAAATGCACTCGAAAGTCACGAGGGACACAAGGGAAAAAAAGTTTCCCCTTTCTCATGAATGATGAAGAACGAAGAGAATCTAGGTGACTAATAGAAGATCCCTAGCAAAAAGAAAGATGAAGGATGAGATGGGTAGAAAGGAGAAGGAGGGGGAGCACATAATTTTCCGAGTACCTGAAGCGGTTGGGATAAACGAACATCAGTGGTTCTTCCGTTTTCTCAATGAGAAACGGAAATAACACGAAGGGGAAGAACTCCTATTTTTAGGACACAAGGGGGGGGGGGCACGTGAGCTGCACGTGTCATGCCGAGGTATCAACCATAAATCCTCAGACATGATAATTTCTTCCAAGAAATTTTTATGAAAAATATTTACTAATTGCACTGAAAACATTAACTGGGAGTTTAATAGATAAGACAATGATTTTCGATTTCGTTAATCATAGTTCTTTTCCTGAATATACTAATATATCAGGCCAAAAAAAGTTTGGAAGAAAGTGGCAAAAAAAATGTAACGACACACACCTAACATCACATATTCCCCCCCCCTTCTCAGGTTTGCAAATAACATCAAATAGTAAAAAACAAAAAAAAAAAAAAAAAAAAAAATGACGGAATCATTTTTATTTTAGTACAACAAACTAAATATTTTTGAAATACTATTTGTAATTAAACACCACAAAAGAAATTCAACATATATTATACAAAAATAACGTTAATTTATTTATCAAATACAATTAATAAAGGAAATTCCAAGCCATATTATGATTTCAGCTTATAATTCTACCGCTTTTTTTAAAAGATTTGTATACTAAAGAGCATTCACCTTAAAAACTATCAATCAATCCTAATATTATTTGGTTTAAATTCGATATTCAATAGACGCAATCCTTCTCGGATAAACTTCTAAAACACCACATTTGAACTCCCAAGTTGAATAACCTATCCATCGGAAAACGCTTACATCTTCATCAGCAAAGGAAAATATCAATTCATGCTAGTATACACACACCTACCTGCACAGACAGAAACGCGAAGCAGCTGACAATTTTCAAGTGCAGCACCTTACGACACCCACGTAAGCGACATACGGCGCCGCGCAGCCTTCCTCAGAAGCCGAAATCAGAAACTAGCTGGCATTATCCAATCACCCAGTGTCCCAGCCAGGAAGGAAAGGAGACCCTCGCCTCTTCCTCTTCAAGATGGGAGGGGGAAGAACACATTTCGGGCACAGAATAAGGGGGGCCCTCGAAGAGAACCTCTACTATTCACGACCGTAAACATTTTCCCCAGAAAGATCAAAGAAATCCGATAGCGTGAGGCCAGGACGGGCGTGGATCGTTCGAGTTCACAGTTAGCCCTGTTTCTTTCTTTTCTTGATGCAAAAGGGAGAATAAATTACCATGGCGGTCGGTCGAAATTATCGACTTAAGCTCAAAACAAACACTTTCTCTCAACTTGGGCCCCTTCAAACCATATAATGAGCTGCGAACGTGATTTTACCATGTCCTTTTTTTAAGCGAAAATAAAACTGGTTTTTCCTCCTACCACATGTTTACAAACTGCTGCAAATTAAAACTTGCCGTCAACTTAAATGTGTTTGAAGATTTCATTAGAAGTTCGTTTGTTGCGGAAACTGTGAAATGCTTCGTGAATTTTAAATGCATCATTAAAAAAATTCTTAGATCTGAATAAAGCACTTAAATCACTCGTAATTTGAATGAAGAAAATGTTTAATTTCAAATGACAAGAGGAAGAACAGAAAGAAATTATGACCGGTAAACCAGAGATAAAAAGTGACACAATAGATTTCACTCCCAAAAAACACATCTATTATTAGCAATCATTCTTAGCATTATTCTTTTAACGAGACATATTTAAGAATTATCAGCCAAACTGTCCTTCTAACGAATAATAATTTTAAAAAAAGACACTGAAAATCGCATCAAAAAATAAGATTTGTTATGATCATAAATTGTTTTATTAAACATGCATCACGAACAACACGTGTGTTTGAACAACAGTTAATAGTAATAATGCGGAGTAATTAGTACTGAAGTGTAATAAGATCACGATAACGTAAGGGAAACATCCAAGGAATAAAATCGCAATATCCCATACCAATAACGTGGTCACGAATAGGGACCGGATGGTAAACTGATACTGCGATACATTCATTCAGAAAACCAAAAGGGGAGTGGCGGAAGCTACATGTAGTAATCTGGTACGAAATCCTGCGTACAAACAACGGGTGGTCAAATTTCACATATGGCAGATTACCCGTTACAATGGGAACTGATGACAGTACTTGTATGCAAGTACCTCTTATCGAAATCCACTAATTTCTCGAATATACACACATGGAAATCAAACTGAATGTTGAGAACATTGAATAATTCAAGATAAATTAATCTTGTTCAATTTTAAGTGGAAAGGACGCAGAAGAATACGAAGCAATGGTGTTTCTAATACGAAAGACCAATCGAGGACGTTTTATTGAGATAGAAGGATACTTCTATTTAGTAGTTCATGTGAATCATAATGGAAATACATCTCAAGCAAGCTGTATCAGTGAGGCATAAAAATGAGATCTGATCCAGAAAGGGCGAAGGATTTCCGTTTTAAAAAAATATGTCGTAAATATTAAGACAAAAATTATCTTTTTGGATATTCGACATAAAGGTAGCGATTTTTACAATATTTTTTAACAGTATCTGTGTAGTATTCATTGAACAAGGAATAAATACTTATGAATTTCAAATTCGAATACACACAATAAAAGATCAACAACGAATTTCGAGGAATTTACTTAACCATTTAGTATTTTAATTTCAGAATTGTTCCAACAATAAAAATAACTGATAAAATGCAACCATGATTTCAAAATAACAAAATAAAATAATCAAATTGAGGATAAATGTGATAAAGTTTATATTTTCTTTAAATTTCTCATCACATTAAAAGTAAAAAATGCAACTTTCCACACAAAAAAAGGTCAGAAAATATACTACTATATATAACATTCATTCATAATTGAATATAAAAGCATCAGATTGAAATCATTTTCAGAGCAGAAGACACATAAAAATTTCGACTACTTCACATACTCATATTCCACAGTTCATAAACAAGAACTTATGCCAACTTCAATAATAATTTTTTAAAATAATATTAATA
Organism: Nephila pilipes; assembly: GCA_019974015.1. NCBI lineage: Eukaryota > Metazoa > Arthropoda > Arachnida > Araneae > Nephilidae > Nephila > Nephila pilipes. The sequence goes on from BMAW01049345.1 coordinate 169,375, forward strand.
TAATAAGAACAAATGAAATTACCTCAAAAATCAGTAACACTTGCAATTCAGCCTTTATCCTTTACACAAGTGTTTTAAAAAAAAGGATTAACGATGATTACAAACGTTGAACTCGTTAGCTTCTTTTCCTCACTATCACTAACTTTGTCCTTAAGAAAAATATAATAGAACTTGAACCCTTCTTTTTTTTTTTTAAAAAAAAAAAAAAAACCAGAACTTTAAAATGGAGGACAGCGTATAATAAAAGTTTTTGTGAGAACATTAAGGTCTTCTCTAGCCCGAAGAAAGCCCAAGCTTAATCTCTCTGGAAAAGGAAGTATGGATAATTGCTTGTGGGCGTCATTTTAATTGATGTTGATTACGTTAGTTCCCTAAGGTTGGAAAAAAGATTGGTCAATAGACTGAGATAGGTCAGGATACACACAGAGACTGGTTCCGAAGGGTTAATGACAATCAACGTCTGTGGAGAAAAGAGTAATTCCGCTTGTTTACGCCTCACACTGGGTCGGAGACAACTGATTGTAAGCATTTGGACACAAATGTGAAAGGGAAATTTTTATTTACATTAATTGAGTTTGGGTATGTGGGAGTTTAAATGTGATTAAAGTAAGGATGGAGTAAGGAGAAATAAAATGCAGAATCAAGTATGAGCTTAACAAACTATTTGAAAACAATTTATTCTCACATAATATTATCATGTCATAAAAAACTGCATAAATTAAAATTTCTAAAATAAATTCATTGAAAAATTACAGTGCTTTTTAGTTAATGGAACAAGAGATAAACTCTCTCCCTGCTCCTCAGTACTATGAACACACAAACAAAAAATATAAATTAAATTTTGAAAACTTATTTAATGTTCATGATAAGTAATTCATTAGAAAGCATTTGTTACCTAAGATTTAATCTTTGGAATAAGTTAAACAGCTCTCTCACCAAATGAAGACTCTTTTATTTTTCATTCATTTAAAAGTAATATCAAAAAAGAATCTTAAGAGCGAAAGTCATCCAATATTTTCACCTATAAGTCAAAAAAATTCTTAATTTTTTAAACATGGGAAGTTAATTCAGAATTTCTTTTAAATGAAATAATATTCTTCAAAATTAAACCTAAATATCACGAAAATGGTTAGATATTTGATACAAAATTATGACACACAAATAAAATCTAACGGCAATCATAACACAGCTTTTAAAGACTAAATCTTTATGTTGCACACATTTTAGCCCAGAATTAAGTTGTTGAAGAAAGCCACAACAGTAATCTTGACAGAACATCTTGGAAGACGAACAACGTCAACTAAAAAAGAATGGCACCCAGGGAATCTATATTCCAAGCACAAGAAAGAAAGAAAACTGACGTTAAGTGACTTAAAAATAAAGATGTCAGAAAAGGCCGTAGAACAGCAGGGAACGTTTATATGGAGTAGTATGTCGGTAATGGACAGAGTTGAGCTTTAATACCTGTACTCCTACGGCGCGCGTGAGAGAAGGTAAGACACAATAACCTCAGCTAGATATTGTGACTCAACGGGCAGGAATGCAAAGCTCCAGCTGGTTGGATGATTGGCCCCAAACCTGATTTCATCCAGGCGCCGAATTCTTGCTGGGATGGTTGAATGAAACGGTAAAAACTCTCGCTTGCCAAAAACGGGTCCCTTAATGAGGGGGTTAGTCACTCTTATTTGTTTATTATTATCATTTTTAAACGGAAAAAGCCACACAGCTTCCGATTCGCTTTAATTTTTGGGATTTTATTCGCAAGAAGCAGATTTTATTTAAGAAATCTTAGCTGAAAATTTACTTCTTTAAATTCATTCTTATCAATGTCTATTTACATATTTCATGAAAATTTTATTTAAAAAGGCTTGGAATAAAAAAAAAAAACATTCATATTAAAATCAATGCATCGCTTGAAGGATCAAACACCGAAGCATAAGTAAATAAAGACTATCTTTCCTGAAAGTATTTTTCACCGTATGAAAAACGTGTGTACCGCATAAGACATGCATACTTTACAAAAATGCTTTTCCCCCCAAAAAAATGCATTATATTACAACATAAGTTTTGTTGCAGCAAATAATGGACTCATATTTTTTCATTTTCGAAATTTGAATACGAATGATTCTCCATTTAAACAACAAATTAACTTTCTCAAAAATAAGTAAACACAAATAGTATAATATAGTACACAAAAAATAAACAGATTTTTCGCTTTATCATCAAGTAATTTATTTATGATGCACAAGCGAAATACTAAATGGAACGTAAAAGAAACTATTTTTGGAAAAAATTCATGTTCACGAAAGAATGGAAAATAAGTTTCGTTTTATTTGAATACCTTCAACAAATATGCAAAGGAGGAATAGAAATACAATATATTTTTACGAATTACTGAGCAAATAAAGAAAACTTTCATTGCTTTTTTTTCTGAAATCTCAAGATGAAAGGGAAAAAATAACGAAACGAAATCGCATGCGCCGACTTCAATTTAAAATCATGCACAATTCTTTTGTAAATAGCCACTGGTTGAAAGAGGCGTAGTTGCGGCCTTGACAGAAACTTGTCCAACCACACGACAGGCCACAAACAAAAATTCCAACCTTAGTTCGAGAGTTGTCCAGGAATTCGTTCCTCCATTCCAGAAATAATGAAATAAGGAGAATAGCATCCCTGCCGGGAAAGAAAAAAAAAAAAAAAAGACAGCCGGAATTTATAGGGCTGAGAAAGATTCCGGCCCAAAAAACTGTGGCATTACCATGAATGTAACAGATTTCCGTTCCAGGGCCTCCCGTAGAGGACGCTTAGATATCCTTGCGGTCTGTCAAGAAAATCAGGTAGTTGTAGAAATTGAAAGGGGAGATAACCTAGCATGTCGTAGGTTGAGAAGTTTCAACGGACGAGAGATTGATGACAGACCACAGGATTTCAGAAACTTTAAACTTTCTTCTGGCTACGATACCACGAATTTTTGACGAGTTCAAAGCATAGAATTTAAGACTGGCAATCCAATCATGACGAGTTAGAGAAAAAGTTTTATGACATAATTTATGTTTTCATTCGCGAACATGAAATATAGATACTTCTACAATCTTATTAAGAAACTCTTTTGAAATTTTAAAAGAAGTAGAGTTTTTAATCTTTTCTTTCGCTTGAGTGTGTATGATGCTGAGTAAAACAGAATTATACGAAATTCATTCATTTTATCATAAGAAATTAATACGCTATAAGAATGTTATTTTACAATTCAAATAATAATAATAATTATTATTGTGGTAAAATATGTTTCCAAATCATTCGTGCAGTTTATGCATTCTTTTTTTTTTTTTTTTTTTTTTAAAAAAAAATTTCAGGGAGACTATACTTCTTTAGTAAAATAAACTAGTTGTTTAACACACTACCTTCCACAGCCGAAACATGAATGAGAAGCAAAAATAGTTGCATTACGCAAACAAAATATATCCCATAACAATAACAATAATAAAAAAAGATAACACAAGCAAAAGAGCTATCATAACTGCCCATGTTTGCTATTTAAATCACTTTAAAAAATTACCAAGAATAATTTAATAAGACACTTAAAAATAATAATATTGTCAAAATAAAACTGAAGATTTAATTATTTTTGTGGGTAAAAAAACGCGAAATAACATAATTCAATAAAAAAAAAAACCAACAGAATCCTTAAAAATACTATTATTAATTGAGATATGTATTTCATAAATTTACAACTACAGTTTTAGTACACACCTAACATATAATTATAGAAAATAAATCCATTTGAAATAATATTTAAAATATATTGAATTTCGAACAACCATTACAAAATGAAAATATGAAACAATTCCAAAAAGGCAACAACAAACCAAAAATTAGAGATGTTTAGCTTCCATAAAAGATTTTACGAAACAGTAAGGTACGCTATACAATCGAACAGCGATCTCGAAAATTTTTCTTTTACTATAAACTTTTAGTCAAAGATATTTAAAATAAAGCATTTGCACAATATAATTTCTAAAGATATTTCATAGTAAGATATTAAGTTTATTCAATAGGTAAAAAATTATTATACGATAAAAATTATTTAATTAAATCAATTGTCACACATATTGAAGGAACAATTACAATTAAAAAAAAAATCCGATTCTTACCAACTTGAAACATGAAAACAAGTCATATACATGAAAGCATCATCCATATTATAAACGAACATTACCGTTCTTAATCACTTCATACACACACAAAAAGAACAATATGATGATATAAAGACGTAAAAAAACAATTCATTCAAACGCTTACCTTGAGTACATCGCATATTCATCAATGAAACCACCATAAGAAAAAAAAAAGCCGATGCAACTTCCTCTAGAAAGACAAGGTGAAGGAAGCAGGTAGGGTGACGAAAAAAAAAATTGGAAAAAAAAAATTAAATATAAAATAAACCAGCAGGTTGGAAGGAAGAGAAACGCAGGAGTGCTGAAAAAAACCTTCGCTCTACGGGCGATGAATTCCGAGAAGCAAATGCTGCAGACTCACCAAAAAACCGGCTGTTTTCTCTCGCGGCGGGTCATCGATACCCACGTGACTGGTCGACCCGTCCAGGTGCCGAAGACGGACCAATAGGATGGCCGGAAAAAGATTCGTCTTGCCAGGTGCGGCGCGTGTCCCGCGAATTGTCACGCTCAAAGAAGTTTTGGTTCTTCCAAGACGTATGCAGGGATCGGATGTTGGGGAAGATTTGTTGAAGAGGGGAAACATGTGGATGAAACTCATGTAAGGTTCAAATTTACAGAGGGGGATGGTGAGCATCACCTGCTTTGCCTTTGCACCAAAAGACGTCTGGCGCGTGGCCCCAACAGCAGATGGTCTACATGGGATGTGCACATAAAAGCATGAAATTCAGTGCAGCAAGTCCCTTTCTTAGAAAATAGGGATAGTAAACAAAAAATATATTTGTTTTCAGGAAACTGAGAGGTGGGTAGAGATTAAAGAAACCCGCAAAAGGAGCATTAAAGAGTAAGTGCAAATCGATTAATGCTTATAAACTTCAAATATCATTTAGAAGTAGAATAATAAGTAAAGATGGAGTGGTATCATACTGCTTCGAAAAAACAAATAATGGCAAACGATTCTCAAAATCAGTTCATGTAACTTAATTATTTCAAGGAAAAAAGAAATTACTTAGGAGATCTGCACAGATGGTATCACAACTAATGTAAGACAATATTTTCCTATTATTTCCACAAAAGAATGTTCAAGGCATAACAGAAAAGACTGCTAAAATGCATCGATTTTATTTAAGCATCTTTATTATCTTATCATATACTTATTCAGTTTTAATATTAAATTCAAAATTATTTCATCAGCTACAGTAAAGAACAAATAATTCTGCTCCTTTGACATCAGTTTAAAATTATCATTCTTTGTTGAAATATAGAAATTGAATCATTTGAAAGAGAAATCAATTACATATATCAATTTTAAATCAATACAATAAACTATCACGTAAATTATTAACCTATCATGCAATTGTACGAAAGCAAGAAAAAAGAAGGAAAAAAAAGTCACTAACATTTCAAACAGAATTGATAATAATTCATTAACATTTCAAATAGCTTTTTGCACTGACTTTCGTCAAAACGTTAGCATAAATTTCAAGAAATACTTAACGATATAAAAATAAATCATTAAATCTGAAGCGCTCGGACAATCTCATCCCACACAATAAATCAAAAAGTAACACAAATATCTGAAATAATAATAAATATCGATTTAAGTTTAGAAACACAATTCAAATATTTCGAATGCGCCTTTTGCATCCATATATAAATATTTTTGAATCAGATATTTAATTGAAATCCCATACATAAATGAAAAAATCATACTTTAAAAAAAAAAAAATCCGAATAACCCATATACAATTTCCACACGAGATACGTACAGAAGAAATGGAGCATTGTTTGATATAATATTCAGGAAGACATTAAATGGAAAATAAATAAAATAAAATAATTGTCGCATCAGATAATTGTCAATAAAAATTTATATATCGTCATGCGACAGAGCCAGACTGCACGAACTTGACCGTGATGCTTGTCCACCCTATTTTATCTTTTAAAAGAAATCAATTTAAAAACCAACCTAGCGTATCCTTTTTGCCATGTACTCATTATGGCAAGTCGATTGCCCTATTCAATTGAGAGGGGATCACCACTCAATCCTCGCCATTTTATCGACTTACTCTAACGCAGGGCGTAAGTGATCCATAAAATAATGATAGAGAAAGAATCACCCTGTACGCTAATGTAACATAAATAAAAAGAGGAACAAATAACGTGGATCACCATCTGCTCCCAAGAAAAATCTATAACAGCTCAAGCGTGTATTCGGTACCTGAACAGGTGATAAGCATAACCATAACGAAGGGCGGCTAAAGCGATCCACCTGATAGACCCAGTTAACTCCCACATTTGGCGTGACTTCCATGTCTATCAGGTAGACGCGTCAATATAATCACCGATTTGTATGCATAAAAGGATACTTTTTCTTCAAACAACGTAAAGGATAAATCATTGAGAAATTTTTTTGCTTATGTTCCCCATAAGGATGGCCCTTGAAAAAGTTGAGAAAAAGAAAGCCGCAACGTAACAATACATATTACTTAAATGTTTTATGCACGAAATTATGCATTTAAAAAGATGATTGATTGTTTTATTAACGTCACACCAAAATGAAACACGAGGACGACACCTGAGTTGGCACTTCCACATCATCCCAATGGAAGAACATGGAGCCCTGACAGATTTAACGCGCATTAGTCGCGCTATGCGATTGGTCTTTAATGATATGACTGAAACCCACAAATAGACGGAAAGAACACCTGCCGGCTGCGAGTTCGCGACCATGACCACTCCGCTATTGTGGCCAATATGTATTTTAAATGGGTAAATACCACAGTAATCCCCAAAAATCCATGACTGCAAAGAAAATAACTTATCATAATATATATATTCGTAGATGTTAATAATACATAAAAAACTATAACGACAATACAAAATAATTATATAAAAAATGCATCTTAGATTTTATTTTTGTTAATATTTACAAAATCAATACATTTTCGTCCTGAAAAAATTATGAGAATGAATTTTTGAATGCATAACGGTCATTAAACCTTCGTTTCCTTTGTAATACTTAACGAATGACTCTCAAAAAGCGGAGAAAAATTTAGGCATGAAATATAAAGGAACGCAATAGAAACTTTGGATGAATGCGAATAGTAGGAAAAACTATATAAACGTGTCAACGTACATCTTGTAATTAAGGCCACGTCAAGGTTAAGCGACAAAAAGGCCGATCTTAATATTATCTGCGTCGAATAATTACGCAATCTGGAGCATTAATAACAGGTTTGGATAATACCATGTGAGAGTATCGTGTAATTTACAGTCATATTTCTGGCAAGAAAATAAAATAAAGAGACATCCCTTAATAGAAATGTCTTTAAGTACAAATTACGAAGTCCTAATTCTGAGAGATTTTTAAACATGTCACTGGAGTGTATGTGATAGAGAGATTATTTAAATCAGTAACACATTACAGTGGTAATTTAAATCTTTTCTTTATTTACCATAAGCTAACGATCTTCGAGTTCTTAAATTCCAATGTAAATCTATATAATTAAAATAGTATAACATTTATGTAATTTAAAAATTTAAAAAATTAACAAAAAATAAACTGCTTCGTTTAAAAAGGCTGATTGCCTCATAAACCAGTACTGTTTCACACAAAAGCAGGATCGCAAACATCAAACAAAATAAATTTAGTAAAAATATACAATACGCTTTAATTTTTTCTTAATATTCTTCCTACAATGTAAAATTTAAATGATAAACGACGTAGTCTACTAATATAACTTAAAATATAATAATCTTATCATACATATCCGAAGATTTAAGCAGATGCATGCAATAAATCGCCATTTTACTCGCTGTTTGGCATTAGAATAAGCTATCTGTCTGCAATATCAGAACTGACATTCCTAACAAGTGTTTAAGAAGTTACTGAACATGATTTTGAGTGAAGATAAATCATCGCCTATCTTTATCGATTAAGCAACTTAAAATACCGGACATTGATTTGCGTCAGCATGAAATCAAGTCAAGTGTTACTTTTTTGGTCAGGAATGAGAAAATTCTTAAGTGCTTTTCGGTTTCAAATGAAGTAAGGCTTCGGATATTTTATTTAGATTAATAAATTTACTCTCTCACACTCTCTTTCTCTAACATATATTTTATTTGGATTAATGAATTAATTCTCTATCACTAACACATAACACATCGATCAATAACTCCCGAGTCTAAAATTGAAAACAACATTTTTGCAAATTTTTATTCATCAACTTACCTTTTGTTAATCACCTTTTAGGGTGATACAATCATTCAACGCTTTTCAAGTCTTTCCCCATTTTCCCCCTCGCAAGAAATCTTTTTTGTTGCGAGTAAATAGCGATAAACAGCTTTCTGAATCATCGACTCGTTGCTGTTTTTGTTCCATCGAAAGCAATCGCGGCACCCACTTGGAAAAAACCTTTTTCACTTCACTTCAAAAAACCTTTTTCCTGGTCCGATCGACTTAAAATTTTGACACGTTTCAAGCAAAGGTTAGTACTCTAGAAAGACCTGTTTACTGGTTTACTACGAGCGCCATCTCTGGGTTAGTCTTTGGAGTTATTGATCGATGTGTTATACAAAATATTCTTGATCAAGGAAACATAGATATTAACATAATAATACACGAATATATTCTGTATTTCGATAAATATTATTTACCTTCTCTTCGAAAACAAAACTGAAATTTTATCATAATCGCTTAAAATCAAGAATAAGAATAGAAGAAAACTCTTCAAGTTATGAATCTTAAAGATCATTTACTTAATAATATTTCAAAACATGTATAAACGCAGGTAACAGTTGCACAATTAATTGTTTTACAATTCTGTAAAAATGATATTGAAGATGTAACATGCAAAAATCATTATTAGCACACGATTTGAACTAAAATATTTCTAACGCTACAACCTAGAATTTAAATTTAAATCGATTCAACATTTATTTCCAATATGTTCAAAGAAATTATTTCTGCATCGAATTATCTTTAATGTTTTCGTTCAGATATTACTAAGAGTTTAGATTAATAAATATAATTCAAAAGAACAAAAAAGAATGATTATAAAAATAATATGACTGGAAAAGTACCTTAAAATTATTCCATCTAGTGCCATTATAAAATCCATTTAATACGTAGAAAAATTCAAGCAAAGGTACATCAAAAATTGATAACAGATTAATTTCTACAATTAAAAATTTTGAAAATTAAATGTGACAGAATACGGTTTTGTAAACAAATCGACTATACTGCTCCTGAGGGTATTTAGACTGGATTTCCTAGCAAAGTATATTGAATTATAAGTTAATCGCGTATTCCAGGCTACAGCCTGATGACAGGACAGATGGTGGAGAGATATCCCCGAGGGAGTAAGGGGTGCCGAAATCGGATTTGAGTACTCTCCCCGTTCTAACTTAATCGCAACTGCGGGATGCTGCCAACAAAAGATACACAAAAATGAAGTGGGAACTCTGCCACAGGGTTAACAACAGCACATTTCTATTTTTCTTGTTTCCCACACACTTACCATAAAATAGATTTTAATCACATGCAAACTGAATCGACAACTGCACCCCTCTTGTAGATAACCAAATAGAGTTATTCATTTTTTTAAAAAAATACACAACTCAGATTCTTTTTTTTTTTTTTTTTTTTTTTTATTGTTAAAAAAAAGTCGGCCAGGCGTAAAAGGCTATGAAGCGTAATGATTTTCGAAAAATTTTGCAACGAACTGCGTTTTATAAAATGAAAAACTCTGAATGTATACAGAATATTTATCTTATATATTTTTAACTCAGCAATCAACTAAGTGATTTCAAATAACGTTTGGATGGAGCAAAAAGTACTAATTGAGTCGAAATTCTCGCACCAAGAAATAAAAAAAAATATTCCTTCCAAATTTATCTTATGTACATTTATATTAAAAGGAGCTTGGTTAGAAATAAATTACAAGAGTCAGAATCATACACGAGATGATATGGTATAACTCAGACAGCGCTAAAACCCAAACTAAAACAATATTATTTTAGCAGAGTTTTATGAACTGAAGCCTTATTAAATAGACAGGAAATTCCTATCTAATACAGGAAATTCTTAACATAAGACAAAAATCTTACAGAAAGAAATTTAAATATAACAGAAAACATCCTCCTCTCTCCTGACACAAAACCATTTTCAACCAATAGCAATTCTTTCTGTCTTTGCTTGTAATTTTTTCAAGTAATTCTTCAACTAAATGTTTATAATTTAATTCTTTTAAAGAGGCAATGTGTAATTTTAAATTTGTAAATTATTTCTCTAAAATCATGGACAAGTAACAGGCCGAAGCAACTATTCAACAGCATATCGACTGGAGTTTAAAAGGACGGAAAACCGCTTCGTCGTCCATCCAACCTATCTTTTTTTTTTTTTTTAAACATTAGCTAGTATCGGGGGTAGAAGAAAAAGATTGACACCGAAAAGTTCGAGAAAAAGCCACTTAATTCTAAACTAAGTAGGAAAATAGAGATGATTTATTTAATTTTCTCCGAATTTCTGCAAGAAAATATGTTTTCTACAGAAATACACAAAGAATTGTTTATGATTTCGCAACCTTTATACTGTTTTTTTTTTTAAATTAATCCTTGAACATTACAATCATTAACTACTATTACGTTAGAGATTGAAAATGATTAAATGCACGTAAACAGTGTTTATTATTTTTAACCATAATTTTTTTTAAATTCTATTGTTTCTTATACATAAAATAATTATTAAAAACAAATCCAAGCACACAGTCGTAAATAAATCTCCATAAATAAGTAAGTAAATACGTAATATTTCAACCAATTCAGAAAGCAAAGGTTTTTTTTAAGTTCTTTACAGTTTTTTCGTGTTATCTACAATAAAAAAATAACCGATTTAACAAATATTATTTGAAAAGAAAAGAAATTAAATGCATATAAAATACAAAATCTTGTTCGAAAATTTTATAGATGCTTTCGAAAATATTATATTCACTAACCTTGTATATTAACAAATCACAATCTTTAAATCAATTTTTTCCCATTAAATAGCTTCGATTTTATGGACTCAGATCTTCGTTAATTCAATTTCAAGGAACAAATATACTTTCTTTTTACAAATGTTCCAGGGGAAATAGCTTCCTTCTTTATGCCTTACTAGGTTACTTAAATAAAACTACTATTTCTAGTAATTATTTAAAATGAATTAAAAGTTTTTGAAAGAAGATTTTAGAGATTCGAGCTATTAAAATAAATCTATGGTAGTAATTAGTAGGAATTTACGAAAATGAGGTATTTGTTAACATGAGAATAGAAATGAAAAATCCACAAGGAAGAAATCAATAGAAAGGAAGAATATATACATACGGAAGACAATAACCATATTCAATTAAATCACTTTCATTCCGAGAGGTTTATTCTGAGGTTAAATAAACGATGAGTTTAACTCGTCTGTAATTGTCAGTACAACAATTAAGCTTTAAAAAAAAGCATGGGAATTAAATTGATCTTTAAAAGTTTGTACTAAATTCTACTAATTTTATTTACACAAAATATAGGTTATAAAAAGTAGGACAAGAATATGTTTACGATCAAAGAACAATTGTTTGCAACAAACATGGGAATATAAAAGCCACTTCGCAACTGAAAATTCAGGCTTCGGTGGCCATAGGCTGATGTTATAGCTCAGTCAAATGGAAAGAGAGAAAATAACCTAAATCCGATAATTATCATCTGAAAAACTTTTTAAAACATTAATTTATGTAGGTTCTTACTCAGTAGGATATCAAGAAATCCGAAAATCACTTTCGGTTTTAAGAAACTAATTAGTTTACAGGGAATGAAAGCGAACCACTAAAAATTAACAAATATTAACAAAGGCATTTTCACGGTTGAATGTTTCTAGGATCTAGTTTGAAAGGGAAGCGTGTTACGACTAAAGAACAATAAATTTTCATTGCGGTAAATATATAATTTAGGGTAATAAATATTGTGAATTTTAACTTCTCTCAGAATATCTGTTTTTCGTTAAAAGATACGTCTGTGCGAATGTCAATTCAAATCTTCTTTACATATACAGAATAGTTTTTACTTTCAATATAACTTGACGCAACATATGGTTGTTAATGAGCGACAATTACATAGTGTATAGTTGTTATAAATTGATGGGTAAAATTGGCTCTCACTCATGCAGCATATATCTTTCAACATTTTTAAACATTTAAAAGAGAATTGGGGGGAGGGAACTACGTATCAGAACTGCTTCGTTGAAAATTTGCTAACATTAAAAGTTGGACGGAAAACGTGTGATATAAATGGAAAAAAAACTGGACGCTACAGTTTTTGCTGACTTGTTCTTTCATCGATGTAGAAGAATTTCTTAAATAAGAGATTCGTTAAGAATCTTTTTAACGTAGTTAAAAATGAATCTCAATTATCACTAAGTTTTTGGTAATTAAAACATAAAATAAACAAAACAAAATTATTAATGTTCTATGAAGAAGTTGAATGGAGAAATCAGCTGAATCATGTCTTATCATAAAAACGAGGATTTACCTTTATTATCAGACTATGTAAATCTTATACTAATATCTCAGATGGTATTTAATAAAGTAACTCAGATGCTTTTATGATCCATTCGAATAAAATCTCATCTAATCTGGGATTTTAAAAAAAATGTCATTATGATATGACCATGATATATCAGGAAAAAATAAGTATGATACACAATTTTTCTTACTTCTAAAACGTACATGAAAACGTTTTCATAAAAAGATATCAAAATATTATTTGATTGAGTGGAAAATGAGATTATTCCAGGGGACAATTTTGGTTTCACCTTTTTCACTACGGGGAAAAATTGTTATATAAATTAACTGTGATATCACCATTAAAAAAAATTCCGGTACAGTTCACACACACATTAAAATTCGGAAGAGCGAACGATGCAGAAACCTGAAAATCGTAACCAGGGATCAAATTGATGAAATGCATTTATGTTTAAATTTTCATTTTCAGAAGGGGATAGAAGCAACGCTGTTCTTCACGGACAAATCATGACAATAAAACATGCTGAATCAAGGAAGAAAACTTATTTTACATCAGTCTAGAAGCACATTAGAGAATATGTATCTTTAAACACACAAACAATTAATTTGTCTCCTTTCCCCTTTTATTTTTACACGAAAATTCATTTGCGCATTCAATATGGAAGCAAATTAAGAATCTTTGTGATGAAAGTTATAGGTTAATGTAATTTGAAGATTTAATTAAGAATATTAAAAACATTTCATAAAATTAAATACATTTTCTCCTTAAAAAAGGGACACGGTATTTTCGAAACTTTTAATTACTGCATAAATTACAAATTTTTCAGCAAACCTACGAAAGCACATAAGGCACTTCGAATATGCAAAAATACAGGAAATTCTTACCAATATTTCACTGAGCAGTCGCAAAATGTTTACATTCCATGCAAGGTTTCTCCTTTGCACTAAAGAAGTGCTGTGTAATCCAGTAGAAGAACAAGACGCGTGTAAGCGCCGTGAAACAGCCACTTAGCAACTGTGTGAAAAGGGCGTCTAAAAACAGGAACACTCGTCCACTTTATAATACGTCATTGCATTGAGTTATACACACATGCACCTTATCGCACTGTGCATCAATGGCGGGGCCAGACACATCATTCGCAAGTCTAAACCGGGAATCAGATATCGAAGAACAACACATAACCGAGTAAAGATGGACGTTAAACAGACATTTTTTCGGAAGGCGGGGCTAATCGAATACTATATTTATTATGGATAATGGTATGAGAAAAGGTCAATTGTTGCACAGATTACTCAATTCTTGAGAAATTGCTAAGACAGCAATTAAGTAATATGTAAACATTTATAATGTAGTAAAATAAGGTGAAGTAAAATGCATTAATAATCCGGTGTTTTAGCAAGTAATTAACCGATAACAAGAGAATTAATAAATAAAATTTCCAAAATCAAATAAATCTGTTGATTGGTAGCTTTATAAACGTGGCACTCTGATCAACACGAAAGATATTGGCGTCGGACCTCGGTAATTCTGAACCATGGTCAAGTGATGCTGGCATCTGCACCAAGCGAAATCCAAAGCTGGGAAGTTTCATAAATTATTCTTGAAATAATTAAAAACATTATTAAATAAACAAAACTACATAGAAAAACATTTTTGATACAATGCTATCGATTATTAAAAGCTGCTAACAACGGAAGGACATTCCACACAATAATTTTGCGCAGTAAATATCATGGGTTGCAATCAAAGTTTGAACTAAAATAGCCGACACAAGCAAATCCATAATATTCAAAATGTACCAGAATAAGTGTTCATAGATGACATAATAGGCGATATAGTCTATCAGACAGTGCACGTGATTTTTAAGGTTTCATGAAAAATTATACATTCTACGGTCTTTTTACTGTCATTTTCACGAATGCCAATTCATTTAATAGATTATCCAAACATTGAATGCAATTTCTTTTTAAAAAAGATTTTAAATTAACAAAACAAATTTCAATCATTTTAAAAATGTAATTTCTGCGAACAAACAAAATGTAATCCAGGTTTCACTTGATTATTCCGAAATTTTCTTAATTTCGTCAAACAGTCTATCACTACTTTCAATTACAATTTAAGATCCCGGTAAATTATTAGAATATAGAAAGCTACATCAATCATAATTCTTCATGAATGTGGATTTCTCCGAGCTCTTATTTCTGAATAAACCAAATGCCGAGAACTAAGAAATTGACTATCCTCAACATAAAATGCTTTGAACAGAATAAATTTCGTTTTGCATTTTAATCTCTTCCATTTTCCACTGAGCAGCGTGTTTGTAAGAGCAGAGCTCTCTACACTGAAATGTACACGACTCCCAGAATAACCTACGGAATCACTTAACATTTTCGAAGAATCTTAAGGAGTTCAAGAAAGCACTCAAGATTAATTGTTATTTTTAAGAAACAAAATAAAGGGCACATTAGAGGAAGAGTAAAAGCAAACAAAAACAACGCCTTTTAAAAACTGTTATACTACACTTTGACGATAAATATAAATACAGAGCTCTCTCGATAATGCGGCAGATTATTTAATTAAAAAAAAAACTGATACATCTTCGGATGGTAAATATATATATATACTTATAAATAAAAAAATAATACAACTTTGTTGGTAAAAAATGAAACAAAATAAAAAAAAATTATATATATATATACATATATATATATATATATATATATATACTTTTATGCAACAAAAAAAAATATATGAATAAAATCTTTTACTTCTCTCCCTTCCATACTCTTCCTACTTTAAATTAAACGCCTCGGCGTGTCGTAAACTGCTTGTTACTTCCTACCTTACTGTATAAATGAAACCGGAGTAAAATGCCTGCCCAGGCTAACACTCAAATTATCATAGGACTGCTGTGCGGCAGATATCGGACTAGGGCTCCGTCGGATTACCGGAAAATCACGAATAACACATTTAAACAGCGAAAGCTATGTGTTGTATGAAATTTAATTTGGTATACGCAAGTAATGTGACAAACACACGAAATGATTAAAACTACGAAAAAATGCACTGTTTTGCATTGACGGTCAACACTATTCCATTGAAGGCAAAAAATAAAATCTGTAACGCTTTGTCTCTTGTCTAAAAAATGCTGGATTAATAGCAGAGCTGGAAAGGTGAAGCGCCGAATTATAGAGGGAGTAGTGTATTAAAAAGAAAAGAATTATATAGAAACATAACTGCATCTTAGTTCTTTCGAAAATAAATAAAATAAAAAAAAAAAAACATTACTATATTACATAAATAATAATTCTTTCCGCATAATTTTAGTATTATTATTATACATGCGTGTACACACAAGAGTGTTTCTTTTGCTACCCCAATGAACGAGATTTTAATTTATGATGAATGAAATTTACAGGGAGATGAAATAAACACAAATGAAACATGAATGTTTGAGCAATTTCTATCAACAAATTATGAAAAATATATAGTTACTGATGGATTAACGAACAATAAAAACTAAAAATGAAAGCATATGGGATGATACACATATATCAAAAAATTGGGAGATAATGTCCTCCTGCGAAATCAACAATAATAACGACCCCTGTATATGCAATGGAACCTTGGTTAACCACGAGTTGCTGCAAGTAAAAAAAAAAAAAGAAAGAAAGAAAGTCGAGTTACGACGCAGTCTTTGATTTACAATCCTCGCCGATTATTCCATTTTGTTTCAAAGTCGTCTAACGGCTGTCCAGTTATTCAAATGATCCTTAAATCACAGTTATTAAATGATTCTTATACTATTATTCTAGAACAGGAGTCGGAAAGAATTACCCGAATATAATTATTATACTTGTGAGATATCACACCTTGGATAACGACGTTATTTGTAAACGACGATAATTCTGGAACGAATTGCCAAGGTACAACTGTATCAGATAATTAATATTCATTTTATTTAGCACATACTAAAACAGGAACTCACAATACAGAATAAGCAATTTGCTTTTTCACCAATATTTATTTGGAAATTAATATTAAAAGAACAATTAGAATGTTATATAACCGCCTTTGCACTCTAAAATGACATAGATGTAAATAAAAATGATTTTAAATAAGAAAAAAAAATATTAAGTGTCTCCCCCCCTTCTTTGTTGTTGAACCATTAGTGCGGTTTTTAAAACAATTTATCATACCAAAAAGGGTTACGAAACGAAACGACTACTTTTATGCATTTTAACCCAAATATTTTAACGGGGATCCCGTTACGATCTAAAACAAATTCGATGAACAATGAAATTATAAATAAAAGAATCCTTTACAGAGAATCATTTAGCTTATAATATTAAAAAAAAAAAAAACATAATGGAACTATTATCATTTAGGCCAAGCAATTGCAAAGGGGGGGAGCACACAAATCACAGGAAAACCGCAAACATTTAAAGATTTCGCAATATCTAAGCATAGATTTCCGTTTACAAACAAAACATGGTAATGATATTTTTCAGGGGAAAAAATGATAATCATATTCCTAAAATGAAAAATTCGAAGCATCTCAGCCATCGGACACGCCTATCAGGCAAACACACAACAATCGGAAAATTTTAATTGAAGGACCAGATCCACTGGACAGAGAAATATGCACAACCCAGATAAACTTTTCAGTCTCTGCAGATAAGTAATCCTCGGGCCAAGAGGCAACCAGGAAATATAACAACGGTTCTTTGTAGTGGAAAGGCGCCTAATATTCGCGTGCTTTAGACGTGCCCTCTTCTTGACCGCTTTATGATTAATAACAACTCGCCAAAAGATGGGGAAAAAATTTCAACAAACAAACTAGTAAATGATTGGTTGAGCGACAGAAATCATTTATGATTAGTATAGGAAACAGAATTGCTCATTTAGAAATCTTCACACAGTACTTCTTTTTAAATGAATAAAAAAAAATTCTGTAATATTAGCAATTTGAATAATTGTCATTTCAGAGTATAAATACATATTTTCTTAGATTTTTTTTTTTTGAACAAAATTTTTCCCTAGGGAAGTCGAAAATTTGTTTTACATTTTTATTTTAGAAGATAATGTAATACGGCGCAAAATACTAGAAAATGTTTTAAAAAAAATTATCTTACTTGGCTGTAAAAGGGTATGAAGAACGCGACATAAAACATTTTTTCTTAAATTTATTGGTTATGCTTTAAAAAGTCGGTATGCAAGAATAATTGAGAGTGGAGTAGGCTGTTTTTAGCAATACAGTTCTATTTTAAACGTTTTCTTCTATTTTATTTTTACTCAACGCTCAATAGATATTTTGTTATGAAATAAATATTAAAAAAAAAACCCACGCTTTTATTTTTTTTAAATTCAAAATTTTAAAAAACGTACACGTTTAATTTTCAGTTATTGAGATCATTATCAAAAACTTGGTTAACAATATAAACAAATATTGCATTGAGGAAATTCAGAACTCAAGAAAGATTCCAGAAAAACAAATTGGTAGGAGAATTATGTACGAAATAAGTGCCCACATACTCAGAAACTAGATCATTTATTTACCTATAGCTAAACGTGATATTATTTTAAAAGCACAGAGATAAAGTGAGATGATAGCAAACAAATAACACAAAATAATAGCAGAAATTTCACAGCAAGAAAATACACGCTTTTGGCAAAGAAATCAGAGCAATTCAAGACCACGTGAAACTGTTAACAAACACATGCATGTAAAATTTAATCAGTAGCACATTCAAAAACGCAATGATTTAGATTTAATGAATTAAAATTATCAAAAATTACTTTCATCCTTCTTTATCTATTTTGGAAATACATATTAAGAGTTTATTTATTGATTTAAAAAAAAAAAAAAAAAAAAAAAAAAACCTTTATGTAAAAGTGAAACCTTCATCTTTAATCTTTCTAATTAGCACAAAAAAGTGGTTTATCATAAAATTTCCAGTAATTACTTCATCACTGTATCTAATATTAAGAAATTAAAAATTATTTTTAGTCAAAATGTTGGCAATTTGTTTATTCAAGTCAATTATTCTACCGCTAGCTCTCATACAAACATGTGAACTTGAATAAAATTTCAATATATTTTAATACATAACTTACGTATAGAGTTATTTACAAGATCATCCACAACTGAGTAAATATATCATAACCAAACCAACGGGAGATCTGATATCGATTTAACACTATTATTTAAAACAGCTTACTTTGAAAACATAAAAATTATACAACAAAGTAAAATAAATAAACAGAACGATACCTGCGCCACTTTTCGTATCATGCATTACCTGAACATATCAACTAAAAAATTGAGCTAAACTTACATGTTAACAAGAGCTAACAGATACAAGCAATTTCTTTATCCCTTTCATTTCTGAAATTAATTTATTTATGAAAGCATAACATCCGCAGATATGAATAAGCTTTTCATAGCCGGCTCCTTACATAAGCATAAGAACTTGGATATATTTAAGACACACAAGACTCGACGGTTGACAGTTAAAATTTTTCTAGTCGTGAATAAGACATCAGAGCACAGATGGCATTCAGAAAGAAAAAATCTTCAGAGAAAAGGCCGAAAAACAACAAATACATATGCATCAATCCTTTGAAGACAGACATGTGACACATGAGTGAAGATGTTTGGGCTTTTCCCGCGCTTAGAAACACAGCGATTAGCTAGCACATGGCACTGAAACTAACCTTCAACTCGGTGGCTGATTACATATGCACAAAAACAGACAATGATTTTTCTTTTCTTTAAATACACATCTGGATGATTTGAGAATGCGTTAAACAATGGCTGTTAAGTAAGCACTCAGTGCTAAAAGAATAATAAAAAAAAGTAAGCAAAGGAAACTTATCCCTTACATAAAAGGTCTTCAGCAAAAAAGCATGAGTTATTTACAAATTGATAGACATGACTCTTCAACACTTGCGGACCATGTTTCAGTTACTATGACACATTAAATGGCTCCCTACATTCGAAATATAAAATGAAATAAATTTTATACTTTTTTTATTGTTATTCATTATTTACGATGCTATTATTTTCAAATACCAAATCCATTTCGAAAAAATGCGAGTATAATGAATCAGTGAATCTTAATTCAAATAAATCAATTTTAAAAAAAATTAAACTGCGCATAACACTCTAGTATTTTGTAATAAAATAAATTTAATTATATACCTAACTACTTCGATGAATTTAACTAGAAACCGATAAACAATCCTCCAATGGAATTATTTAATTTATAATTCAAGAAAAATAAATTTGGATATTTTGTTTTCTTTCTTAATCACATAAGGCTAATTACACAACCTATGTCAGTTCAAAGAAAATTATTATAGGCTACAGTATCATTAAACTTATACTCAACAGAAAAAATAATGAGGCTAAGAAATATGCATACATGCATGATTTTAAAATTTTCTGTCATTCGCACAAGTTTTCATTTCTTACGTTGGGCAGTAACGTTATATTATTGTACGACACTCCAAATGCGCCTCAATAGCAATACTGCGGCTTTAAAAAATGAGTCAAAGCAGAACAAAATAAAAAGGAAAAGAGGGGATAAAATGAGACACATGAATTATGACAAGGGACATAGTATGTGGGTCAAAGATTAGATGAAATTTGTTCTAGATGTGTCGATTTCATTCTATGTTCAGTCCACCCCGACGATTCTTACAACTAATTAAGGACAGTTCTGTCAAAGTTTTGCTTACTTAGTACAAGCAAGCGCTTCAAATTACAATCATTTATCACCATTAAGGCACAGACCTGCTGTCTAACTATAGATGGATGTGATAGATCATTATCACACAAAATGAATGATATAAAGAAACATTAACAGACTGAATAAAATCAGAATCAAAAGAGAAAATAGTTTTAAAAGAATCAGCGGAGAACTATGAAAATACAATAGAAAAATCCATTTTCCAGCATATGACCATTAAAAAAAAATAATAAAATAAAAGATTCTTACAAAATTTATCACTGATACATGGATACTTTTATGGGAACTTTGAATTGATTTTTGTCAACCTCTGGTTTTGAAACCTGGTTTCTTTCTAAAAAGTGAACCACGAAACCATAATGGAAGAAGTGTTTTTCGTCTAATTTAAAAATAGACAACTGAAAGCGTATCATTTTATTTCAGTAATTTAAATTTTAAATGTAGTGCTTACTTAACATAATTGGGCATGAACATATTCTTAAATTCTCCGCTCATCTCATATCACGACAGTATTCTTCTTTATTCAAGAAAAATAAGTTATATTCCGAAGACTTCTCGGTTCGAAACAGTAGTTGTTTTCATTCCATGACTTCCTCAATAAAAATGTCTCTCTCGATTTCTAACCAACGACCTTTCCCATTTCCTGGCGAATTGAGAGTTTCACGCGTGCAATGAAATTATGTACATACAAATGAAATATTTATTACCTTTTTACTTTTGATGCAATTTGCCTCTAAATATTTCAGGCGGCGCGGCCCGGGGAAAAAAAATATGGTTAAAAAAGCATCCTCATCGAAACTCGCAAGAACGAATATTCTACGTGATGTATAAAACATTCCATAAATACTACATTTCAGCAACCTACAATTGATCTATTTATCAGGAAAGTCTTATTTCATTTGTTTTCCAAAATTAAGACCAAAACGATGACACTGTGATAGAGAAAGAGACATGATCTTGTCAAGTGTATAAAATCATACTATTCGTTTTGAGAAATACGAGTAAGCCATTTCAAGAAAGATACACAAAGATCCAAATTTCTTTGAGCTACATACCGCATCAAAAACATTTTTCAAAAAGATGTGTATAAAAAACGTTTCATCATTATCTGCATTCGAGTATTGTGTTTTGCAACGGATGATATTTCTATAGCATTACTTTTGACAGTTTTGTTGAAGCTGTTATTGAAATAGGAAGGGGTTCAGTAACCTCTTCGAAACTAGCGAGAGAATGAATATTTCACGAAGACATAAGATAACGCGGTTTTGAATGTCGGTAAAACGTGCTCAATGAGCCGGAATTAAAATGTCTCCCACAAACACGTGTCCACTCCATTAATACTGCTTGAGGCTATCAAAAAGATAGACAATGGACACCCCTCCCCTATTTCCAACTTTCGCCATTTTGAGCCACAACGTGTAAAAGGAACAGAAATTGTGCGAGAGCGTCAACAATAGCGGTAGAGACATGATAAAGTCAAATGCAGATGCACAAAATATTACAAACATACTAATGCAATAACTATTAATGCCGGCCAGCTAAAAAAAAATAAACTCGCAAAATTTTAAACCTTTTTCACATATTAAATTCCCGATATGTTAAAAGTTTCACGGCAAGAATCTAAATTATTGATCGTATTTACAAACAATTTTTACATCGTTAAAATTAAAATTACTCTAACATTAAGCATTAAGTTACTTAATGCTGAATGTAAGAGTAATTTAATACTCAGCTACGTATTAAGTCAACTAAAAAAGCGTGAACCTTTTTAAATTGTGCTTAATATCGGAATCTTCGTACTAGGAATCACGAAAGAAAAACAAGAATTTAGAATCAAAATGTCATAACATTTCATTGGTGTAGTAAAAAATTACCAACGAATCAGATATATTAAACGTATATTAAGAATTTTTGTGCTGATGTGTATACATATAAGTAATGTGAATGAGATAAAGCGCAATCTAAATCCACACAGATTCCCAACTGTTTACATATGTATTTATATTACAAGCTTCTCACTGAAGTTCATACAATGCTTTGAAAAATTACCAATTTTTCTGAAGATTCTGCTTGATTGTTTTATTAACGTTGCATTTGAAGCAACATGAAGGTATTGACAACAGACCTCGTAATTTTGAAACTCGTTCGGCGCCTGAGCTGGCTCCTTCCTTTCCAAACTTCCATACCACGCTAACAGATGGAGCCTCGACAGATTTAATGTGCTTGCAACACGACAGGTCTTTTGTGTCTTTAAGACTCGACCCCACGACTTGGCGAAAACTAACGCATGTTGCGAGTTCGTGACCATGGCTTCTCGGCTACTGTGGTTACTAATACCTCTGCAATGCAAATTTAGGCATAATCGTTTCAACATAATTTCCATAATACTGACCAAACGTTTAAGGTTACGCCATGGGTGGCCATCAATTTCACAAAAATGAGTTATTTTAACCTTTTTTCAAAAGGTACAGGAAGTCATCTCAGTAATTAATAACCGAATGCACAACAAATATTTACATCTGAGGTCGAACAAAGG
The DNA here is from genome assembly GCA_019974015.1 of Nephila pilipes. NCBI lineage: Eukaryota > Metazoa > Arthropoda > Arachnida > Araneae > Nephilidae > Nephila > Nephila pilipes. Next base: position 192,384 of record BMAW01049345.1, read on the forward strand.
GCAAAAATGGCGTGACGATAACCATGCTGAGCATTTGAAAATCTGCACATTTTTAACCCTTTCTCGCAGGAGAGCTTTATACGACGGGAATTAATTTAGTGGGGTTAGGAGCAAGACCCGCATCTATCAACCCATTTGATTTTTCAAGAGGAAGGCAACGCAGACTTGCTGTAAATTAATTCGTGCATGTTCGACAGAAGCTACAAATAAACCATGAAAAACTTTCCCCCTCCCCCTCTCTCCCTCCTTTTTTTGAAAGGTTTGAGAGTTATCTAGGATGCGTGGGCATAGCACAGGTCATTAGAATGAGATACACGTGTTCTTGATTTTCATGTTAATATGATTTTTGAGAAACCAGAATATCATACAGGTTGCAATAGTTGTGAGAAAAGAACATTTTGAAAGGTGTTAAAACTAAATTAATATGACAAACATGTAATAATCGCAAATTACTTTCCATTTATACTCTAGTATTTAACTAGATGATTTTATATAATAGTTTATTATTTAAAAAATTAAATATAAAAAAATTCCCCTATTTATTCATTATAATTGCTAGACATTCGAATCAACTCTACTTTTTTACTACTTGAATTTAAATGCATTATGATCCATTACTTTTAATACGATTGATTTTTTTTTTCATTTGATTTAATTATTATATAAATGCACTACGTGGCGATGATGTGGGCGACAAATGACGATCCTACTATCTGTCATACATTATGTATTAAAAAAAGAAAAAGAAATAAAATGTAGAGAAAATTAATGACTGAAAAAAAAAAAACTAAAGATATGAAAGCAACTATAACGCATTTTCCACGTAAATTTGTATCATTTATAATTTAAAAATATAATTCTTAAAATATGCATCTTGAATAAATTATTAAATCTCGAACAAATGCACCTAAAAATTAATATATACTATAATATTCTGATAATTTATACATAGTTATAACATGCTTACATGATCGTTTGCAGATGTTTATTCTAGGCAAAGTTTGGAGGATCCAAGCTAAACCAGCAGAAGGTCGATTCTAACTAGTAAAACGACACCACATTGCGTTAGTACGATGATAGTTTTTCTTTTCTTCAGTACGATGATAGATTTTCTTTCCTTCATTTACTTCCGTAGTAGGATTAGGTTTCTTATTATTTGTAAAAAAAAAAAAAAAAAAAAATGGAAGGGGGGAATAGATGCCTCGATTCAAAACGATTAGTACATTCCGTTAAGAAATTATAAGACCATTAATTTTGAAAATTATGAAATAAAAGGTATGAATGAAATATGATAACTATATGTTTATTATTATTAGGTTTCAATAACTTTGAATAATGTAATAAATGATTAAGTAAACAAAAATATTAGAAATAAATGGAAAAAAAATCACTGTTAACAAATTTCATGACTACATGTTTAAAAACAAAAAAAATTATGAAAATTAATCTGATATTGGCCCTATCTTTTACCTAATAAAAAATTCTATTATTCATTAAAATGACCAGGTGATTAAGCTTAATTTCAGATATACTGGGCCGTTCTCTCACTACGGCTATTTCCAGTTCAAGGGCTGATTAAAACGGTTAATTATTAGGGACATAATATAACTAACTCAAAGTTTTTCCACGTGTATCAAGTCTGTAATTCGACTTGGCTATAGCAAAACATAAATTTTTTTTTTAATAAAAAAAAAACCATTCCTGGGTAAATTTAAGAGTTAGAAAGAAGCACTATCCAGAGGAAATATCCGAGTTAAAATCACCTAATTAAAGCCAAAACGGATCAGATAATCAACTGATATTGTACGAACTCTATACGTCCCGAAATTCGCTGTAAATTGGCATCCATTGCGACATATTAAAGGCTCCCCAAACCATTGCTTAGCCTCCTTCTCATTTGTCAACTGAAACATTATTTTGATTATTTCCTCGAGTCATGGCAATAGTGTTTGTAGTCATCAATTTCTTTTCATCAGGAAAATATAATTTGTTCTCGAAGTGTTTTCTTTATTTTCACAAATTTTGTGCAAGTATTTGATTAAAGACTCTTCCAAACAGTAACATGTGAAGTTTTTTTGCTGAAACGTTCTGAAATTTGGCGCGTCAAAAGACTTTTTTTTATTTGATAGACGTAATATTTGTCGATTGTTGCGAGGTGTCTTAATCTTTTTTTTTTTTTTTTTCCCAGATCGTTTTATTTTGTTTGAAACATCTTTTCTAATTATGGCATTGTGGATGGCAGTTTTTGATTCTTTGTTAACCTAGCTTTTCCTCTTTCGAATTTACCGTACCCTTATAAAATAAAAAAATTTCTCATTTCGCCTTCAGGTAACTCTTTACACCGCGACATCTTCAAATAAATCGTGAGTAATACAATCAAAACCAGCACATTTGCTTCTTTGCTAATGCGGTCATGAAATACTGGTGCATGCGTTTTATATAGATCGATTCTGATGTTAAGTATTTTAAGTTAATTTTCTTAGGTGGTCTTATAATTTCTTAATAGTCACTTTATTCAATTTTTTGAAAAATGAAATCTTAATATAATTTTGATTAATTTATTAAGATGTAATTAGTATAAAAAGTGTTTTCTGATCCATTTTAAATACACACGCTAAAAATTTGCAAATTATGTCTTCTTCGGAAATGCACAAATTCGTTAATTATAATTTCCTAATGCATTATAATAGTTTACAGGCGAATGTTGTGGTTCACTATAAATAACTATTGCTAATTATAAATTTTAAAAACTAATTAATTTTTTTACTGATTGTTATGTTGGCAAAGCTATAATGACATTCGCCGTGGATTGCGAGTTTGAATTACTTACTTTAGATCCAAAACTAGCTGGTTCTTTGAACTACTTTTATATTTTAAACTGTGCATTAAATAATTTAATGCATTAAACTCAAAATATTTTTCCTCTGTGCAAGAAAAAAAAAGTAAATTGTCCGATTAGATGCATTTCAAATAGAACAGATTTTTTTTAATAAGACAGAATATCTTTTTCTTCAGCATTTTATACTATCTTTTTATAAATTTAGAAAGAATCATGGTTATTTGTAACATAATTAACAAAAATAAAATTTCATAAAAATATGTTTTGCTCAACAATCTGGAATCACAATTCATTAAGAAAAAGTTTATATTTCATCAAAAAGTAATAATTATTATTGTCTAATGTAATAATAATATGCTTTTTTCAACTATAATATTTTGAATAAAACTGTACACCCATGTGAATCACAATATAGTACACAAACGATAAATAGCAGAATTTAACGATTAAACTTCATATCAATCATTTACGATTAAATTAAACAGTTGATATTTTCCTACTTTAATCTTATTTTTCACTTGCCTGATCTTGAGAGATATAAAATTACAGCAGAAAGTTGAATAAAACGTTTTTAATCTTATGAAACACCTACAACCCAAGAATTAGCTATTTCAAGAATCGTAAACAATTTCGAAATTCAATACACAAAGAGATAAATGTCCTCACTAAACACATTCCTAAAGAAGTCAACGAGATAAATATTGACACTATGTATTAGAAAGATTGTGACAAGGCCATGCTAAATTGGACACCAAAAATGCAAAAACCAAAATAACAAATCTAAGATGCAAACAATACGTTTCACTTTACAGAAAACCTCCCCAAAGAACGTCTTTGAACGCACGTCACGTAGAACTCGTTAATAACACAGCGTAACCCTTTTTTTAGTAACAAGAGAGTCGTAACTTCTTATTTCTGACAGAGTAAGAGATGGTTTCAAATTTCACAAAATACCGAGACCTTGAAAATGGAACAAGCAAAATGGAACACTGAAAAATTCCATTATGTTCATTTCCGATGATCCAGGAGGGGTAGGCAAGGCGAATTTCAGAGAACTGTTCCATTAAATAAACAGACTCGTGTCTGCAAAAATACATCTTTCGACATAAATTTGAATCTGCATTTCGACATCTTTCATCGCTACAGATAAAGAGGCGATTCGAGGAGCCACCGCCTTGGCGACGTCAGACTTGAACCATTCGGATGATAAGAAATGATTAAAAGAGACATCATTTTATACTGTGCGAGGTCTCTTGGCGACAAGCCCACACAGGCGACAAAAACTTGATTTGAGAATCAGAATATGAGCCCACGAAAGATCTCACTTGACAAGCCTCGAAAACAAAACCACTTCTTAATCTTCGATGAAAGTTTTTTTAATCACATTTTTTTTTAAAAAAAATACATGATATAACTCAATAGTAATGTCATAAGTTTTAGCCGATGGTAATATTTTTTTTTTTAAATGAGATTTATTATTTCAAACAAAATAAGTTAAAAAAATAAATTATTTCTCAGAGGGATTTGTCATTTAGTAGTGAGTGATGATTGAGTTAAATGGCGCAAGGGCAAGATACGGATATAATGCACCAAAACAAAATGTATGTGAAATAGATGTTTGGAATAAAATCGGTTAACAAGGAGGGGGAGGTTGAAAATAGAGAAGGATCGCTAGGATATCGAGGGATACATCACTCGTGAATATCAAAGACAGTTTAACCCCACTGGAGTTAAAAAATCACTACAGTGCCTTGGAGTCATGATTCCAGCATCTATCCAAAGAATGCAAGCCCATGAGGGCTTGTCATTTAGTGGAAGACAGATATCCCTGATATTCGTTTTCATTAACCCCTCTTCCTACTCCACCCCCGACGAATTTAATTTATTTTTACTTTCAAAAATGTAAAATTGTTTATTATGTGTCCATTAATTTTCGATTTTCATCGAAGTAAATAAGTTTTTTTTAGTTCAAATAATGTTGCTTAATTAATATTCTTATGAATTAGAAATGGGAGAAGAAGAATGACATTATAACGATAAACTTAAAAACGAGTTATTTCCAAAACATATGATACATATTCAATAACGGAAGAACACCACATCAACGAATTTGCAAAATAATCATTCTACACAAAGTTCAAAGAGGTCACATAACATTCCAAACCCTAAATAGCTTATTGCATAAATAAATAAAAAAGTGTTTTGGTTTAAATAAGAAACCGCTCTTCAAAATTGAAATAAAAAATCACAATGAAAACTATTTCCATTTTAGCGCTTACTTCCATTACTGAATAGAAAAATAAATCAGAAAAACTGAAAGTTATACAATTTTTTAAGGGGGAGGGGTAATAATTAATAAACTAAATTTAGTAATTAACAATAGTCGAGCAGCTAGTCAGATCATATATTTAATGATTCATAGAGTTAAAAAGAATACCCTCTATTTCATTTCAACATGAGGATACGTTATTTCTGCCTCTTCGAATAAAACACTAATACTGTATTATTTACAAGAGAAGTTTCCAATAATAAAAATTTGCAGTTAACTTCTCAGCCGTTAAAGTACTGAAGAAATAATACATCCAGAAATCATTGAAAACAAGAACAAGCACATTCGTTTTCTTCTTATTTGGAATAGACCGAGTAAAATGAAGAATTGGAAACATCTGTTGCATCCGGACGAGGAAACGAAATAATACGAGAAATTATGGTTTAGCAGGTTTGTTTATCGAGCAAGCAATGCACCTTCAAAAACAGCTGCGTCAGGCCTCGTCCGTTTCAGTGGATTAATAACGAGTGCACCATGAAATGACTAAAATATTATATGTGTAAAGCGTCAACCGCTACTCAATGAATGGAATGTTAATACGGAATACGCGTCGGCACTTCTCATTGGTTGTTCCAAGGTGAGGTTTCAGCACGATTTCATAGGGGGAAAAAGAAATTACCACAACTGCCAATTTCTCAATTGCATGCATTTTTCTATTCAAATACTGCACTATCATTTCCATTTACGGCATCTGATACACGTAGAATGACATTTCTCCCAACCGTTCTTCAAATTCACAAATGAATATTTTCAGAAATGTTTTTCTTCCTTATAATTGAGGACACATTAATATGAATTCACTATATCACACATAAAATTCAAAATATTCGGTGTAAAAAAATTTTTAGACACAAAAAGGAATACATTCGAATTTCGTAAACTACAAAGAAAACCAACTAACTGCATGCCATTAAAAAATTTCAACAAGATAATTAATATATGGTTCTTAGAGCTATCATAAAATGATTAATATTCTATAAAATTGATTTCCTTACCCGGGGATCAATTATTCTTAGCTTATATTATTGTCATTACATCAAAATAAATTATGCGTAATTTTTTGGCGAATTGTGAATCAATTACTTTACATCATTTAAGTAGAACTAAAGCGATTGAAGTTTTGAATGCGGGAAAAAAAAGGGAATGTTCTTTTTAAATCCATTTGTCGTTACTCTAAACCATTTTTAAAACAAACATTAGTTTTTCACAAAATATGTACTGCTATGAAAAATATTTTTATGGCAGATACTTCTTGAACTACCCCCCCCCACACACACCAATACAGGAAACCGTGACACAAAGCAAACAAAAAAAAGTGTACGTTGAAAACAAACAAACAAAATTACAGTAAAATTAATCCGAGGAAAATACGCAAGCGCTTCAATGATACACAACACATTCTCGAATAAAATACTTTCAAACCCACGTGAATTAAATATTAAACTCAAAAAAATACATAAAATAAACATAATAAAATCTGATTAAGCAACAGTTAAAAAAAGTGCGAAAATCCCAATATGATAAATTAGAACCGAAAGAAAATTGTTCAATGAAACCCAATGATATCGGTCATTTTAAACGAGAAATAGTTCTTGAAAATAATGCAGAAATTCCGTATGTGCCTATGAAATTCAACTTTTTTAAGATTTTATAATTATTTCAAGTGCACTCGTGATAAATCCTATTTAAAAAATTACACGCTCATTTTCCCCCCTCTTCAGTAATACGACGAATAAAATTAATTTCCAGATTTATAAGAGAAACTATTAGTTTTTGTCACCTGGACTGATAAGCATTGGGTCAGGCACAATGTCGCCGTACAAATCTTCCAGTCGGTGTATGGCATAATAAACAAGACTGTAGGTGGCCTAACCTGCATCGTAAGTTTGCAAAGAAAGAAAAGAACGACATTGTTGGCACATATGCAACGATAAAAATAAAATACCGTTTAAAAATACATATATGGTAGGCGGCTACGAGATTAGAATGAAATATGATCTAGACGTCAGATTATAATTTCATCCTATACACCGACTGTAGATGTTTCCCTATTCCTATAGGGACGGGGCGTTGTCTTAGAAAGGGCAGGGGTGGATATCATTTTGATGGGAAAGACTATATATCAATACATAAACGGTTTGCAGTTTTATAATATGTCTAGATATAAAATACTTAGAGGAGTGCTTACATTTGGAGAAGATTTAAGAAGGAAACACAGCAGAAAAAAATTGCTTAGACATCGATGAATGAGTGAGTGAAGGTTGAATTTAATGGCACAAGAGCTTAAGTAGGCTATGCTGTGCCAAACATTTGTTAAAATCATTAAAACTATATGAATTTGAAAATACGGAACAAATATCATGTGATTAAAAACGGTGAACGATTATAAAACTTTAGGTATGGTGTAAAAGGCCAATTTGTTTTAAAAAAGCAAATAAGTTAAGATGGGGGTTTTCCTCCTTGGTTTTGGTTTGGTTATATTAACGTCGCATTGAAGCAACACCAGGGCTATTGCCGACGGACCTCGTGATTTTGAACCTCGGTCAAGTGACGAGGACGACACCTGAGCTGGAACTCCCTTTTCTAACTTCCACACCACGCCAACAGGAGGACTTAGGGCCTCGACAGATTTAACGTGCATCAGCCCCAGCTATAAGGTAGGTCTTTAGTGGCCAAGGCTCGAAACCGCGACTCAACGAAAACGCTAGCCACGAGTCTGAAACCATGAACACTAGGCTACCGCGGAGAGGGGTTCCTCGCACCGAGTCAGATAAGTTTAAAACTTATGAATTAAAAGAAAACGCGACGATGATGATGAAAGACCCGACAGTCAATTAAAATGTGATGAACAGTGTAAGGTACATGGCAGGAAGAACACTCGGGAGCATCCTCCACAAATATAAGATGTTTACGAGTAAATCGAGTATGTCCAATGCGAAGGCGAGTCATGCTTAGACATAGGAGTTTGTTATGGATCCTACATCCATTTCTCATCTTAGAGGCTAGTATTAATTTCAAGGTCGGAAAATGCTTCAGTTTATTTACAATGAAATCCCACTTTCAAAAACCGTAACTATATATATATATTTTTTATATATATTTGTATATTATGTCATACAAATCTTATATATACAGTGGCACAAACAATTGAGGATACACCTTACTTTTACTTGATAAATCCAACTTTCAATCAAAATAACACCTTAACCAGAAGTGCAAACGAATTTTTATTCTTAGACATAACAAAAGGTTTAATTAACAGTAAAAATAAAGAAAAATCAACGACAAAATTCTAAAATAAAACTTTTTAGAGGCATTTCAAATAAACATAAGCAGATTTTTACCTCAAAAAATTGAGGATACACAAATGAAATTTTTGTTTAACTACCACTTGATTTCTTTTTGCTTGCTACTAATAATCTAAGTTTGGGAAATTTTATCCTAAACTTTTTCAACTGTTATTTCTGTCTTTTGAAGTTGGTTATGAAAATATAAAGCTGTAATTTTAAATGGAAAATGGCTCCTCGGAAAGAGACTAGTATTGATGTAAGAAAATTTATATTAAGGTTATTTAAGAAGGGAAAATCTTATCGTGAAATAGCTGAAATTGTCGGTAGAAGTCACTCATGTGTCTAGAAAATCATTGGGAAATTTAAACGCGATGGATTAATTCAAAATAAGAGTGGAAGAGGAAGGAAAAGTATTCTGAGTGATGTAGCTAAAAGGAGAATTTTAAAAGATATCAAGATTAATCCTACACTGAGTGCAGTCAAACTAGCTGCAGAAACTTCTCGAATAATCTGCAGAAGAGTAAATGCTGAAACTGTGAGAAATGTGATTAGACATGCTGGATATAGCAGTCGAGTAGCTAGAAAGAAATTTTTCATAAGCTTACAAAATCAGAAAAAGCGTTTTTTTATAGATGGTATAATGGATCATAAGCTTTATATAGACATACTCCGCAACAATCTTAAAGAAAGTGCACAAAAATTGGGTTTAGATGGAAATTTTATACTTCAGCACGACAACGACCCCAAACACACGGCACGTAATGTCAAAATGTGGTGTCTTTTTCATTGTAAACAGCAATTGCACACGCCGCCACAGTCCCCTGACATCAATGTCATAGAAAATTTGTGGGCCACACTAGAAACAGCGGTCCAAAAACACCAGAGTAGAAACAAAGCCCATTTAAAGCAAGTGTTACAAGAAGAATGGGATAAAATATCTCCAGATACCACAAAAAAATTGGTCGAATCGGTACCAAGACGTTTGGAGGACATTATAAAAGCCAAAAGACATGCAACAAAATACTGATACTGTCTATGCATGTAATATATCGAAAAAATTTCATTGGTGTATCCTTAATTTTTTGAGGTAAAGATCTGCCTATGTTTACTTCAAATATTTGTGAAACTTTTAATTTTAGATATTTTTTTGTTGATTTTCGTTATTTTTACTGTAAATTAACCCTTTTATTACGTGTAAAAGTAAAAATACGTCTTCTATTCTAGTTAATGTGTTATTTTCATTAAAAGTTGGATTTATCAAGTGAAAGTAAGGTGTATCCTCAATTGTTTGAGCCACTGTATATATATATATATATTTAAATACACAAATAATATAAAACTTAAGTTAAGGCTACAAACACAGTGCTCTAAAAATGACAAAAATATTGATTTTTTTTTTCAGCCCATATATTTGGGAATCCAGTCCCCAAATTTTAGAATTGATATCCAATTAGTTTTTAAGATATTGGAAGTTAACTGCAGTGATTTTAGCCTCAAAATTTGAGAGCCGAGAGAGGCGTGGTTAATTTCGATTTCATTTTGAAGCATTTTTTACTTTCTTAAATTTAATTAAAGATATTTTAGAATAAATCAATTATTTCAGTGAAATAGTTACTAACTTCTTTTCTGTTTATTTATGTTATGCGTTTCTTTAAATTCTCAAAGTTACTGAATTAAGATTGATAAATAAAAAAAAAAAGTATTTTTAAGACCGTTATTTAAAAACTAATTGGATATCGGTTGGATCCTACATCCATGATGTCAAAGAGGCATAAGAGCTAATACAAAGCTCTTATGCCTCTTTGATGTCTTACACCTCTTACACGATGTCAGAGATGCAAATGATATTATCGATATAAGAATGTCATATGATGGAAGTTGGTTGACGAGAAGGTATATATACGTCAAAACATCACAATAGAATCTGTGATCGACCCGATAGCTAACTGGTTTTGTAATAAGACTATGAAATAATTTCAAAGCGGTGTGAAGGACAACACAAAGTTTATGTAGCTTAGAAAAGTTCCGTTTGTTTTTATTAATTTTTCCCCGTCGAGAAAATGCCATAGCCATTTCCGGTTGTTATTAGACATGTTTCCAAGAGATGGAACACTATGGAAAATCATAATTCTGAAAACCTGCCATCTGTTGATGCGAGACCTTCTGCCTTGAGACTTCAGAAAAGGAAAAAAAAAAAAAAAAAAAACATGAAGACTTCCATGGTGTACCAAACTACATTACAGTAAACACTTAAGAATGTAGCTGTATGTCTACAGATTCCCAATACCGCTCGTCATAATGCAACTGTAAAAACCTTGTTTGGGTCAAAGAAATGAATATCCATATAAATTGAATGTTGTATGTGTTACTTGTGACCAAACAAAAATCAAACACGCTCTTCAAAACAATTGATTGAAATCAAATTGCATCAAATATCAAGTGATGCTAGCAAGCATCAATTTTCTAATACACTATTTGATATAAACATGATTGTTGATGTGCAATGATTGTTGAGTTTGGGACTTGGCTATTCAACTTGGAGAAATTCTGCATGCATATAAATTTACATATAATGTCTAGTAAAACTTTTAATTTCTACAGGCAAAAACTTTAAATGGACATCTCTTTCGGGCAAATCAAATGTTGCTTGATATTCGCAAAGTTGTCAAAGAGGCATAAGAGCTAAAGACTGACAATGATATTGTCGATATGGGAGTGCCATATTATGGAAGTCGGTTGATGAGAGGACATATAGACATCGTAATATGATCTGTTATCGACCAGCTTGCTAACTGATTATGAAAGATAGATAAGACTATGAAATGTGTGAGGAATGACAAACTTACCTTGTCCTCGGAGAAGACAATGCTGAATTCGATATTTAATATGAAGGCCATCACAATGTTTGCATTAAGACACAAGTCGGACCATCTGGTTCGATGGAGGTAAATACCGTAATGAAATAGTGGCAAAGATCTGAGAGCATTGGTTTCATATACACATCCTTCTTCTCTGACTATGATTCTAAGGGGCTCTTAGAATTAAAGGAAGAAATGTATATGGAAATTTAAAAAAATAGAATGCATCAACCATGCGAGTAAAAAGATTGGAAACAGCTTTGAGTCGGTGAAAAATTGGTGGAAAAAAGGTATAACTTTGGGAGGAAAAACATGGAAGTATGAAAGATGAGGCAATAAAATTTTTTTAAAAAAACTTAACCAGGTACTTTACAAATGCAATACGGAAAAATAGAGATGATACAGACGCCTGTGAAAACAGCATTTTATGTTATGTTATTTCATTGCATATATCTACAGATTAGAAGTCGCAACATAATAAATGCCCTTCTGGTGTAAATTCCTGGTTTTTCTATCAATCAGCATTGATACGCGTAAAGACACCAGGTTCTCATAAAGATTGGATAAAAACTCCAATCTCAATGAAGAACATTTGTCCAAAACCTTGCTTATTTATCAACGATGGGAATCTACTAAACTGTTGAGCAGGTGTGTCAAGGTATAGCATATTGATTGCGGTGCCGAGTGCAATATCTGAGCTTCACATTGGAAAGTTAAAAACTCCAGAAACATTTCGGGATATTAATTGCCTTCGAATTATTTCTTTATCAAAACATTTAACTATTTGTACTGATTATAGAACACATAGTTTTAATGCATTTCCTTAAAGTTGGTTGGAAAATTATTAAAAAATTACAACTCTACAAACATTATTAGTATTTGCTTCATGTTTTACTAACTTTAAATGTATTTTCCTCAGACTTTTATTTTTGAAATGCAAGAGTTTTTTTTATTCCCTAAAGCATTTTTTTTCTGTTCCATTTTGAATTCTATTTTGTTCTATTATTCTGTTATTCGTTCTAATTCTTTCTTTTTTAATTCTAAAGAATTCTTTGAATTCTATTATTCTGTTCTATTTTGATTTTTTCTAGATTCTTATATATGTATGCTCTATAAAAGTAAGCATATAGTTTTAGGTCTAAAAGTATATATAGTATGCAGTTAGTGTTCAGTTTTAGATCCTACTTTTAAAAAAAGATATCAAAGTTAATATTTTTAAAATGTTTATGTTTTTTTCATGTTTAACATCAAAAATAATTATTAAAATTCAAGAAAGAAACAGATTTTCAATTCCATACAAACTTTTGATCCCAATAATCCAAAAAACAAATCTCTCGAAGCAACTTAAAAACTAAAAAATGAGCATTTTATAAGAGTTTTAAAATAACAGTTTACCATATTGACACTTTTTTTCAGAATCATTTTAATATAATCTAAAAACAAAGCATTAGTTACTTTAATATTAATGTCTTCCCCACCCCCATTCTTTTTTTTTTTTTTTTTTTTTTTTTTTTTTATAATGGGTAAAGTGTGATGTGGGGGTAAATAAAATTTTATAAAAAAGTTTTTTTTGTTTTTTGGGAT
>BMAW01049345.1:205383-234875 GCA_019974015.1 Nephila pilipes
TTTTTTTTTTTTTTTTTTTTTTTTTTTTTGAAAAATGATACCATGTTGTCTTCAGAGTAATAATAATATTCATACAACATTTGAATGATTTATTGACATTTTCTATGAGCAGTTCAATCACAGGATTTATAGTAAGAGGTGTGTGTGTGTGTGTGTGTGTGTGTTAGATAAAAGGAGAAAAGCAGTGCTGTCAAGTGAACTGGTACTAGGAGATATATTTTGAAAGAAAATATATCCAGTAAGTCCTTTGTAATCAAAACAAGAAGAAAATATACAACCTTAATTCACAAAAGACATTCTGCACATGTATTAGTGTATACATACAAGTATAAATGATTATTAGCTTTAAATGCAAAAGGTCGAAATAGACTGATAATGGAAAATTAAAATGAACAAAATATTTCAACCTATCACATTTGTTAATAAAACACACGCACATACATATATATTCACACACACTTTGGATACAGCAACATGATTTTTTAACAAAAATTTTATTCCGTCGAAAAAATTTGTCACAAGCGCTTTCACAGTTACTGATCAATGATTGAAAATAGATGTTTTTACAGCAAATCTTTGTATATAAATTATTTTTAGGCAAGATATTGATTCATCTAAATAATTTTTAAAAAATTTTGCTGAAAGAAAAATGTATAGATTGAAATGAAACCACGTTTTTCGTGTTAAAGATTGGATGATAAAATAAATGGATTCGTTATTGAAAGCATCTAAATCAAATTTATCGTAAGTACTACATTGATTAATTACATCCAAATATCATTCACCTGAGAGTCAATCGATGAAAAAAGGACTGATAAGGGATGAATTTATTCTGATTAATACAATTATCAATAAAATAATACTTAAACATAGTTAAAATTTTAACAGTTCGTCTAATGTATTCAAAAAAACTTTTCAAAAAAATAAAAAGTCAGATTCTTACATAAAGCATCAGATAACGACATCTAAAATTTCAAGAAGTATGAAAAACAGAAAATTCTTTTTCTTTTCATGCAACATCCATTTACGGAATTTCTTACTGCGAACTATCAACAGCTTTGATGCTTTGTTATCCTTACAAGCAGTAATTAGATCGAAAACGGGATGCACTGATGATTGAAAGCTTTCAAATAGAATACTTTTCCTTCCCTTCTTCCCTATAAACATGTCACAAACCTTTGAGGATCAAATCAAAATAATCATTTAGATAACGATTATATTAACAAGAGACTTTTTTTTTTTTTTTTTTTGCCGTATGTATTTCTTTACATACACACGTAATACTAGACATTTATATCATTCTACTAAGCCTTTTCGATCGTTCTTTTCAGGAATTTCTAAAAACATCTAAATACAGTATCATTAAACTAAAATATGATAAAAAAAAATACACTTTAGTACTTTAAAATAAATAAGTATTTATATGGAAAAAAATGAGATGGTTTTATTGATGCAAGGACCATATTTTACCATGCTTGTTAACATAAGAGAAAAAAATGCATTTCCATTTTAGACTGAAAAAGGGAGATTATTTTCGAATAAAAAAGGGGGAGGGGATTATTTTAACTAAATGTTCAATTTCAAAAAAAAAAAAAAACTGTTATTATGAAAGTAATTTATACAAGAATTATGCATAAGACTTTTTTACCTGAAGAATAAATACCACATATAAAAATCAAATCAGCCTTTCAAAAACTTTTTCTAAGTGAAGTATTTACATTTTTACTAATGTATTCTTTAACCTAGAGACCATATGGATTATATGAATTATTTAAAAAAAATACTTTTAAAATCGTTTAAGCCAATAATAATTTTAACTTTGCATTAATTTAACAAATTATTCTTCATGATAAATGATATTAAGATTTTTTTGACGTGATATTTTCAAATTTTCCGCGAAATAACAGAAAAAAACGAAAATATAATTTTATTTGAAGCTCATTTACCTCTTTATTTTAACTTAAGATCCCTTATATTAAATGCAATTATAAAAAATTACAATGTAGTTCGTTATAACACTTAATATTATTTATTTCTCGTAATTCATAAATATGTAAATTACCACGTTATATAACTGCTAATCTTATTTTACCAATGATGATGATAGTGAGTTTTATTGGCGCAAGAGCCAGATGTGGCCATACTGCACCAAACAAGGTAAATCTGAGATCTAGACGTTAAAACAATGAAAAAAGATTGGTTGACAAGAAGAGTCAAGTGAGAAAGTAAAGTTTTTTGGCGCAAGAGCCAGATATGGCTATTCTGCGCTAAACCAGATTTAATTGTGGTCTAGACGTGAAGAAAGTACATAAATTGGTAGACAAGAAATGCAAATCATTGAGGTCCCCTGATATAATCCCCAGGAGCAGGGTGCCCGGCTATACCCCCAGACGATGGGTACCCATTTTAGTCGCCTCTTACAACATGCCTCTTACATTACCTTATGGGACTATTCTGTCATTCCCAGTCACCACACGGGTCCTTATTTTATCAAAACCTCAACATCTTTTGTGAAGCCAGAGAAGAGATTATTTTTATGCCTATCAAAATTTTGAAATAACATTTACTAGTTAAATTTTAAGTTGGTTTGTGTATGCAATAAAGGTTTTAAAAAAATCCATCTTAAAAAAGACACATAATGAAAACAATAATTAAAAACTGTACAAAAATGTTAGTAAAATAGCGTCATTTCTCATTTTAAGACACGTAATGCATCATTTCATATAATAAAATACTTGCACGAAAGTAAAATAACTATTGAGGTATGCTGAGTTGCATAACATTTCTTCTTCTAAATTCTCCTTTGTCAGAAGATAAATGTGCATGTATTACTGACAAAGAATTATGCGTATTTATAAACATTGAAAAATATTGTTTACAAAGAAGTATATATCGTTTACTTATATACCATCGTTAGCACTATCAAAATAACAAATCGTAACAAGTGAAAAAATTATTTATAATTTGGTTTCAAAACTTTCATGTGATCATTCTTTAAAAAATAACACAGTAAAAACTTGAGTTATAGATCAGAAATCATGAGTCTACCTAATTACAATAAATACGTTATGACGGCAATTGTGATTCACCTAAAATTTGCGCTACTTTTGATTCATTTGGAAGCTTACTATAATGCTGTTGACATGAAAATTCTTTTATCGAACTTTCACAATTACAAAAAGAAGCAAAAACTTACAATTAATAATAAACAATAGCAATATTTAATTGCTATTGAACGAATTTATCATAGCTGCAACAGAAAGTACAAAAGAAAAATAACACAAGATTTATTTAGTGTTAATCATTTATGACCTCGCGTAATCTTTAAATCATATCATAATTGAAAAGTAAAATAATTTATCTCGAATATACGATATCACAATCAATCACAGAATAATTGTTTAGTTTGAGAATATCCATAAGAAAATAATTTTCTTGAAATACTATCAGACATTCTAAAAGCATTAAAAATGAAAAATTTTAAACTAAAATTGATAATGCCAGTACAAAGAAAATTGATTCGAGATAATAAAAATATTTCATTTTTTTTTAAACGAAATCTGAAAAATAAAAATGAATTTTAACTCTTGGACAAAAATATATGGAAGTAATCATTTCCTCTGTACACGAATGTGCGGGGAAAAAGGGTGTTCTTTATTAGCGGTCGTAAAGTACATGAGTAAAGGGGCATCTCATCCGTTTTCACTTTCAAAAAATGCAAAAATGAAACTACTAAACGTAATGTAACTTTAAATTTTGAAATAAATACTAATTTCCTTCTGGGGAAAAAATTGTTTCCTCTTTTATTTCTCAAAGGCTCTTTTAAGAAAAAATGAGAAAAACAAGACATTTTTTTTTTTTTTTTTTTTTTTGCTTGAAAGAGACAGCGACCACACTGTTAAAATAAAATGAAATTAACTTTACAAAAATAATAAAATTATCAACATACTAATTTAAAAAAAAAAATCGAAAATAACCTTGAAATTAATAACTGCAAGAAAACTTATTTTTAAAAAAGAATTTTTTTTCCCCCTCTACAATTACCCGACATACAACTTGTTAACACACGTGGGCTTCTGCGACAGATGGAAACAGCCGAAAACCACAACAGACGGGGAGAAAAGTCTAAAACGGTTTTAAATTTCCGAAGTGGTTACAACCATAATCCGAATTAGTGAAAGTGAACCCTACATAAAGAATTCACAGTAAAATAAGGAAAGGAAAGAGAACAAGGCAAACTTAGAAGTGAAAAAAAAAATTATGGCGTAATTCTCTTTTGAGTCGATTTGCATAACCAGAACAGCTGGAACTGCATAATTCCAAAACGAAACAACTAAAATACGCCATTGTAGGACACAGACTGTTGCATTCACGTATCCCTTTCTTGACAACTTTTTTCTGTTTCATTTCATGAATCCCTCACCAACAGGAACTACGAATACTTAATTTTTGATTGGATAAAAATTACAGATATCTAACTTCGCATTTTTTTTTTAATCTTGTGTGAATAAAATATGATTGTAATTATAATAAAATTTACATCAAAATTTTGATGGACCTAATTGTAATAAGCTGTACTCCTTATTTGAAATAAGTTTTCATAAAAGACAGATACTGTGAGGCTACTCCGCACTTTAAATATGCTTTCAATTCTTCCTTTATTTTGTTATTTATCAATGCATTATCCAACAATTGATTAATGACTAAAATAACTTACATTTCAGAATTTTTTTTTTTGAAATTATTTCATAAGTGAATAAAAAAAACATACACAGCCCCTTTCTTCTTTTTTAATTTTTTTAACAAAATCGTATCTTTTTTTTTTTTTTTTTTCCTTTTTTTGGACATTGAGTGAATCCCGCAATAATTCTCTCTCCCTCCTCAATATACCACATTTCCTACCAGAATAATTTTTTCACTAATCCACAAAAAGAATCTTTCCCCTTTTCCCTCGTAATTTCTTTTATGTAACAACCGTTGCACAAAAGCTTTAATTTCCCCCTCTTCATAAAACCTACAATTTATCAGGACTACCATTTGATGTTTGCAACCTCATTTCATTAACTCGCGTGAGTTCACCGTAAAAGTAATTTGCATGTTTTTTTAACGGTGCACAGTCAAATGTTAAACAGTAGCTAAGCTTTATTCGATTTTAAACTTTATATTCGATTTCAACAAGTATAAGGTATCTTATAACTCATACATTTTTTTCCATACACGGTCAAGGGGGGAAAAATAACACTGAACCTGAATTACTAATTGTAACATACAATACATGTTATCTGAATTTCAGTTTCTAGAGTTTTTTTTTTTTTCTTCCAATATATTGCGTAAATTAAATTCACAATAGGTAGCATCTTAAACAACATAAATATAACATAAATTACATATTATTTTCAAACATGATTTGATTTACAAAAAAAAAAAAAAATAACAAACATCTCATTAATTTACTTTAACATTATTATTATTTATAATTTTTTTTCAACATTATTAACATAACTGAGATTACACTCACTTAAATTTAAACTTTCAGTACAATTTAATAATTGGAGTTAAGTGGAAAAAGGAGGAGAAAAATATAGTAGAGAACTTATTTTATTATAAAATATTAAAATGAAATACTTATTAATTTTTAAAATTTTAATAATAAAACACAGTGTCCCCTGGTCCATTCTAAACAGTCTTCTACCTATACATTACTTACTATCCATGCATCTGAATTCATTTCGGAAATTGATTACTTGTTATTTCAATTATTATTCTTCAAAGTAACGTTTATATTCCATTCGTGGTAGTTGCCGAGTCTTTAACCCATTTATATTTTGTATTAATAATTTTTTCTCAGTTATATCTCAATTACAAATAAAATTATACATTACGTAACCCATTCAAAATCTCAAAACCGTTGCCTAAAATTCAATTATAATTGTTACCATGACAGAAAAATAATCTCTTATGATATCGAAAGCTATCATGATTTTGAAGATTAAAAAAATAAGTTATTTTTTCTCCTGCATCAACTAATCCATCCGCGTGACCAAGAACTGTCCAAGCATACGAACATATCAACTTTCCACGACTCATGGGATCTGGAGATATTCAGAGTAGAAGTAATGAGAATAACTGGGTTTCCTTTCACATGGGCCCAATACAAGGCAGCCACTAGTTAGGTATCGAATTGCTATATATATTTTTTTCTCTCTTGTCTTTGCCGTCGTCTCTCCGCGGTCAATTAAGACTAATGCCTTCTGAGAAATGATTATTAAACAGGTTCCAGATTTCGCCGACAGCACAGCGCACCATTATAATCCATTTAAAAGGGAAAAATGTTATTCGGAGCTGGTTCATCTGGTTCCGTCCTTATGTAAAAAAAACCACACTAATCAAGAGGTTATTGATACCCACAAGTTTTTACAATAAAAGGAACGGAACTGTTCTGGCGACCAAGTTAGAGGTTAATTGAAAACAGAGCGTCCACCTAGATTTGTAAACGATACCTCTCAAATGCAGATTTTTTATATAATCACGAAATAATTGTGTACCGTAATAGAAAATGCTTATAACTTTCGTCTCCAAACATGAATCCAATTATTCCTTTTAATGGCTTTAAAATCAGTCCCCGATAATTACTGTTACATTAAATATAATCCATAGCTGGAGAAAAATATTCAATTGATGAAATGAAACGTTTTTCTAGACGGAAAATAGAATATATTTTCGTCAAAAATTGCCTCCGAAATTATTCATAAAATAAAGAGAAGAGACATTTGATTGAGAGAGGAAAAAAAAAGATAAGCAAGTTATTCCATGTCAAACAAAAGTATAATCTGATAATTTTCAAAGAATAAGTGAAAAATTAAATGAGCTAAAATAATTGAAAGGATATAATATGTATATAACTTTGATAACAATTATCAGCTCTTTCATAAGACAAAAAAACGTCATACATTAATCATGGGCAAAAAAAAAAGTAATCATTCATTCAAAACAATACGTAGAAGAAAAACTTATTCATTTCTAATACTGTTATTTTCCACAAATGAAATATCAGTAAATATCTTAATACTAGTAATTAAAAGAGCTACTTTAAATGATTGAACTCCGTGATATTGATAGTTATTAAGATGCATAATATAAATCCATAGGTGTGTTGACTATTATATATTAGTTGTGTCACAAAACGCGACAAGTGCTGAAATAACTGAGAATAATGCATCTTACATTAAGAATGCTGCTTTTAAAAAATAATAAAAAAAAAAAAAACGAGGTGTGGCTGTTAAATAACAATATTGACGCTGTAAAACATTTAATTTTCATATCATACATATTTACTTATTATCACCTTATACACCCCTCCGCTATCCCTACAAAGCTACATGCGAATCTTCCACAGCTCGAAATAGTGGTAGAAGTCTTCTATCAGTTCCTACAGGATGCGCGCCGTTTTTCTTTCACAGCTTCAATGACTCAAGATCCGGCGAATGGTCTAACACTGGGATGCTGTACTTGGCTGGAACCCTCTTGACAGACAATGTGGAAAGAGTCGGCGCATTGTCTAGGTGGAAAAATTTGTCGTCCAAATTCTTAGTCAAATCCTACAGTCTCAGCAAACGCACGTATACTTAACCGATGGTCAGGTCGAACAAGATAACCAATTTTTTTCGATTTGTCATACGTTTTAGACGTAAGAGGATGATTCGGGCACTGCATTCGAAAGAGAAGGCTTCACGCATAACAGCTGTTGGTCGCTAGAGTTTGGAGTAAGCGCACTTCCTTCTGCAGCTACATATATCTCATTATTTAATAGCCACACATCGTATGATTGTTGATTAATTGTTATTCACTTTTTTTTGTGTGTGTTATATACGTTCTTTTCATTTTTGGACACTAAAAATTTGGATTCAGTAAATTTTACAATAATCATCGATTAGCTGTAATCATCAATTAAAAATATATAAAGGAAATGTTTCTTAAACAATCATTATGAAAAATTTATGCATAAGAAATTAATTGCAATCACAAATTCAGGGCAGAATCCAGGGATTTTAGAAACGCAATTGGGAACAAGGGGAGCAAACAAATGTATCAATATTCTTACTTCAAGCTAAAAATACAATATTTTATGATTAGAAGCATTTCTAACAAAGAAAGGGCGCGCCCTTCTCAATCTTAAATAAACTAGGGTCAAGGTTATATTTAAAAGAAAGTCAAATATCTGAAAATAAACATGATGAATAGCCACCAATAACCAAAACAATAAAACCAAATGATATGACAATATAAAACTGGATTGGTCATTCTCCAGTTGAAATTGGAGCGTTGAATGCTTTCAACTTCTGAAGCAAAAATAGTATTTTGAATTTATTGTTCTCAATATGAAAATCTCCATGAGAAAGAAAAATTGAAATAATGCTATTAAACATAATTTTTATAAAATGAAAATTTTCAACGAAATATGCCGAAGGTTCTTAAGCTGTTACAACTATAATTTCTCAAATACGAAGTAGGAAACTCTCATATGATTAAAAAATTTATTTATAATTCTAACATTAAAAAAAATTGCAACGTGTGCTTTAAAAACGTCAAAACGTCGCCGGATCGTGCGCACAAGTTTGGATAAATTGAATTTTAAAAAATAAATGTGTAACTAAATTTCGATTAGATATGATCATAATGAAAAAAAAAAAAACATTTTGAGATGAGAAGATATTTTCTTTCATGCACTGGAGTTTATTATACAGTAGCAAGTAAATCGCTTATTCAAAGCAAAATTATTAACATTGATTTTATTTAATATTTATAATTAAAAATGCTTACCGAAAACTGCTTTTTACAATACGAGAAAAACGAAAATGAAAGTGGTGAAGTAAACATTAAAGGTTGTCGAATGGACGATGATTCATTAATGATTTCAGAAACTTTGAATCAAATTTTCCCGCTGCAAGAAATCAATGATGGCGGGAAATTAATCAAGCGTCACGTTTCCACAAAACAGCCGTCACTATTTGAAATTTATGACTTGCAGAATACTTTTCATAACAAATTGACAAAATTAGAAAAAGAAATTACTGGTTTTAGTTTTCAAATTCGAGAAATGCATCACAATTTATTTGAAGAACTCATACGCCAAGAAACGATAGTTAATACTAAACGGGGCCAACTCCTAAAATCGATATTGGATGAGCAACTATTAACTCTCAATTCTGTGAAGAAAAATTACAGGAGTGCCTTTTCCTATGCGGTCTGTAAAAGCTTACTATCAAGGAAATTTCTGATAGGCATCAGAAATGAAATGCCAATACTTCAACAGCGTATACAAGAAGATGAAAACGAAAGGAATAAAATATTTAGAGAAAATGAAGAAATAAAGAGGCAATTTGATGAGAGAGAATACATTAAGTCAATTGAGCAAAATTTCTTAGAAAATCAACTTGAAAGAGCGAACGAAGAAATGATAATGCAATATGAAAATAAAATTGATGAAGAACATAAATGGCTGAAAGAGGAAACAGAAACTAATGATTGATTAGGTTTTCTATGATTCTGTAATTGGATATATATATTTTAAATTAGATAAATAAAATAAATGTTCCATATTCCTAACAACACATTCTCTATATATTAACTCTAATAATCATTCTCTAATTTATAATATAATAACATTTAAAGATTATTATAATGGATTGATTTTAAAAATTCAAGAAATTTCTAATCTTGTTTAATTTTAAAATTAATAAATGTTTCATTTCTTGGATTTCACAAATTTACCCATAAAAAATAGGTTTCAAAATCACAATAAAAGTACATAAATATTTAATTTTTTCTCCAATATTATAATATGGTATCAAAACATGAAGCTCCAATTTTATTTCTATATTTTATATTTACATATTTTTTTTATAAATATTCCCCAATGTCTTATTTATGCAAATCAAATAATATGTAAATTAATTTTAAAATGTTCATTATATTCTCCATTTAAATTAGTTCTTTTTTGAAAACTAAAGCCTGAAAAAAAAAATTACAAAACCATATAATTTTCATGAATTCATGTTTTGCTTATTTGAATGAAAAGGAGATGAAAAATCTTATGATTTGGAATGCAATATAATAAATTTGTTTAATTATTGAATTTTTTCACATTAAAAATACAGTAGTACCTCCTGCGATGAACACCTCTGAATAAGGGACAATTTTATTTGTCAAGATCTCTTTGAATGGGAACCTTAAATGTATCTTCCTCTTATTAAAGGATGCAGAAAGAAGTTTCTAAAATATGATAGAGGTAGCAAGAAATATATAAAAATAGAAATACAAAGTATATTGTGGTGCAATCAAAATGATATTTCTCATTCATAGAATTTAAAATCCAATTCTTCTTGTAAGAATTCTCAGATGGGGGGGGGGGGAGAAACAGCGTTAACACATTTTAAAGTAATCTGAGACAAGAACTAATAGGAAGCAGGCTTTGAAAATCCAGTATTGAGTGCCCACAGTGACAACACTATAGATGAAAATGAATTGGTTCAACTTATCAAAATCAGTGACAATGTTCAAATGCAAGAATATTTAGAAATCAATGAAAACTTATGCACTGAAGACATCAATAATGATATCAAATATTTTATTTCCATTGTTGTTTATGATGCAAGCTTTTACAGAAATTATTTGGAAAGCACTGATAAAAACAAAAAGTGTGATGTAAAAAAGTATACAGATGCCTTGAAATATACCTCCCAAATAAAAACAAATTCAAAATAAATTTTAGTGACAGTGAAGGAATTTAGATCAACAGTGACTTTTAATATCCATGCAGAAAAAATGCTTGCAATGTACAGATTTTTAAGCAAACTAGTGTTATGCAATATTATCAATAATTTTCTATAAGTACAAAACTAATTCGTTCATTTCATTCATTTGTGTGATAATTAAAACTTTTTCAATTAAAAGAGTTTTAATTTTCATTAACTTCAAATTCAAATAAATACATATGACTATATTACTTTATATATTAAGATTTACACAACCTGAATTTCTCTTTAAATTATGATTTTAAGTATATACCCTCTCTCAAGAAGAGACTTCTATTTAAGGGATACAATATCTGGTCTAGTAGGTGTCCCTTATTGTGAGATATTACTGTGTATAGATATTTTTGCAACTGAATTTAGTAATGAAAAACATGAATTTTACAAATTTATAATTATAATTTACAATTTATGTTTATAATTTTATAATTATGATCATATTATAAAGTAGCTCAAATTACAAATAATAAAAAATTGGAATCCAAATCATTCTACAGTTCAAATGCATTTGGTTATCATTAAGAAAAAGAAGTAAAATAAAAAAAAAAAAAAAAAAAAAAGAGTACACATAAATTAGGCTATATATCAAAACCTGAAAATGAGGTAAAAATTAAAAAGGATGCTGTACTAGTTATTTAGTGAAAAATACTAGATGTTTACATAAGAAAGAGAGCTTGTAAAGAAATCAGATGCAAAAATATTCTATTTGATTCGAAGAAAGGGGCACTTAAAATCATAGTTAGAGTTCTTTACTAAAAGAAAATTATCAATTCACATTTATAAATTCTTCGTTAAACAAAAAAACGGGGGAAAGTATTATGCATTAGCAGATGCTAATTTATTATTAAAAGATAATCAATGCAAAAATTAAATTCAGTCACACTGTATTCACAATTTTGATCAACTATCGGGGATGGGGGAGGGGAATGAGCATAGTAGCAATTATTTCATACATTCTTCATATTTCTCTCATAATAAATTTGAGTTAATATATTCTAACAGAGAGCTAATGATGAATTCTAACATAGAAAGATAATATAACAAACATTTTTTGAAATATAGAGCCAGTGGAGTATGCAAAAGTTCATTAACAGAATGCATTAAATGAAAATGAATGAGAAGAAACATGCAGAAAAAAGTAAAAAAATCTAAATAGATTTCATTGAAAATCGAACAGAAAATAAGAATAATTATATACTTTTCAATGCATTATTTACCATAAATATTAATAATGTAATTGAAGTAACAATTTGGAAAAAAGCTCAATTTTGCAAACCTTATTAGAATACTACAAAAATAAATATTAATTTTGCTATACATATTCTTCTCTTCAATTTTTATTTCAAATTTATGGGATCATATGTAAGATCCTAGCAACTCTATAGACTCTAGGTTGCAGCAACTTACACTTGTAGAAAAAATTACTGTGTTGAAATAATCATTAACTCATTCATTTTTAAACTGTTTTCATTCATTAATATGAATTATATTGTTAACCTATTAGAATTTAATTGTACAAGATTCTATTATATCTGTATGCTACAGAAAAATCTGTATGCAGCTTTACGTGGGAGGGAGAATAGAGTTACTTTATTTACAGATTGCTCATTAATGAAATCTTTTCCATAAAAACTTTATTCTGTGGATTACTGATTTTTAAATTATTTTAAAATTTATTTTTAAATATAAAAATTGATTTAAAAATTGATTTTTAATACCTTTTTATCTTGTAACTTTTTAAACTTTACTATTCTAAAAAGTGGACAAAGAGTGATTTACTATTTTAAAAAGTGAATAGTGCTTTTTACCTCTTGTTCCCCCAGGAAAAACTTACCAGGAATCATTTAACTTTTTTAAAAAAATTAGCACCTTTTAAAGATATATAATGTTAAAAAACCTTTGCATGTATGATATTAATAAAATCTTCTAACTCTCAATTGGTTACAAATCATGTACAATCAAGAGAGTTCAAATATGTGCACATTTGATTCATTCTTACAGATAATTCAAAACCACAAGATCATTAAACAAATAATTTTGGAAACAATGTATATGGATTGCACTTCTTAAAAACAATATGCAAATATCAAGTTATAATTCATTATAAAAACCATAAGGTTATGGATTACAATAGAGTACCAAAAAAGAAAACTTTCATAAAAAATATAAAACATATAAATCAAAAGAATGCACACACGCATAATATATATATGTACTTGTGATAAATTTATATGTAGTTCAAATATTTTTCAAAAATTAAGAAATTCATCAAACTGAACATCCCACATAAATCTTACAAGCATAATTAGTAATATCTACAAAATGCTTAATAACAATTCCATAATTACCAAACTCACCCAAATAACAGATCTATATATTTGCTTATGTTCCCGTAATTTTATTTATAACTCAGTAACTAAGAACCAATCACGAAATGCATAAGGATAATGTTCTACATAAACACCTTATTTCTAAAACGAATTGTAATACTAAATAATATTTTACTAATACTTTTAAATCTCAATATGAGTACACTGTACTACCAAATTGCACAAATTTAAATGTTTCATTAAAAATTGTTTTTTTATAGTATCCAAATATACGTTTCAAATTATTTTTCATGACCATAAAAAAAATATATTTCTACTAATAATGTAGATAAAAAAAAAAAAAAAGAAATGTAAAATTTCGTCTCGCATGAGATGGATAAATTATAACTTAGTAAAATCTTTCTAATTTCGTCAATTTTCTTACAATGAATATTCCTCAAATGATATTGTTTTTTAAAGGAAATCAGCACAATATAAGGTAAAAACTAAAGTACCACCGTAATAAAAAATTCCTTTTTCAAAAGGATATTGTGAGAGATGAAAATTTTCTTAAATTACAAAAAAAAAAAATTTTATTGAGTTTTTGATTAGTGAGAAGTTTCTACTCAATTTAATTTAACATTTGTCGATCGAATTCTTTATGAATCAAAATTTTTTAACTTAAATTACAAGTTTTTAAAATCAGGAATAATCGCAGAGATTAAACTAAACAGTTTGAAATGCTATTAAAAAATTTAATTATCATTAGGTACTTACCGAAAAATTCTTCCCATTTAAAATCATCATCCGATTCCGATTTTGAAACTAATTCGGTGGACGCTTGGCACATTTCAGATTTCCTCCCCGTTTTCTCCATGCGACTTAAAACCATCGAATTATTCCAACGGTTATCACGTCCTGAACAATAATTAGTAGCACTTTTCGATCAGAATCAAAACATCACTAGGTCGGAGGTCTCAGTGGATTTTAGTTAGAAATAGTTCTAACATAGACCAAGAAACCAGTCAAATTCGCGCTATTAAGCCGGAAACAGCGTGACTTCGAATAATCGTAACCGGAAATCATAAAAAAAGCACAGATAATCAGTGACAGTGAACTACTAATTCCGCTAACATGTAGGCCGGCATTTAAATACTTCTCACCTTTGGCCATCATACGAAAATCACTCAAAAATTACGTTCAACCAATCACATGGTATAAAACATGTCACATTTGTTTACTAAATGTTAACTTCATCAGAACAGTTCACATACAAAATATATTTCACTATATATCCTGTAGTGGTATATTATCTTCCAAACATCATCATTCAAATGAGATTATTGGAATTAATAGGCCGAAATATATGGCTAAATTCGGCTAACTCATCAACAAAGTTGAAACTAAATATTCCACAAAGATAATCACTGCTTTAAT
Organism: Nephila pilipes; assembly: GCA_019974015.1. Lineage (NCBI taxonomy): Eukaryota > Metazoa > Arthropoda > Arachnida > Araneae > Nephilidae > Nephila > Nephila pilipes. Next base: position 219,941 of record BMAW01049345.1, read on the forward strand.
TATCTTATTAAAAACTTATTCTAAAAAATAACACAAAATTTGTATAGTTATAATAGCAAAAGGAGTCAAAAACGGCAGCTGTGCGTGTTGACAGTTACGATGTAAGACTTTTAATGTAGTCGCATTTTAACAGACCACAAATATTAAAATGTTTTACTGTACTCCATCGATGCCGCTACTCAACCGTTCAGACGCAAAGTTGCCGTCATCTCTCAAAACAACCAACTCACAAACTGAACAGTAGGGTTACTTCAAATATGAAAGTCGCCAAATATCTCAACGAGCTGAGAACGAATTGTACTTTTTTTATGTATGAGATAATTTTTTCAACATATTGAAAAGTATACTGTAGAAAATGAAAAGTGACTTGAAGAAAAAAATTAAATACAAATAAGGAAGAAAAATCTTACTTAGTTGTACGAAAGAAAAATGAATAGAAATGTAAAAATAAAAAATTAACTATAATTTCGTTTTGTAATTGAGAATGATTACTACAAAATCTTAAAAAAAAATTGGAGTTACAGTTTGTTTCAAACATTTTTTGGCAATAATTTAGAACAAAAAATATTTTAAATCATGAATAAGCATACATTACTCTAAAATTAAATTCTTCTCTTAAAACAGATTTTTATTATATTTTGATTTTGATTACTCAACATGCAATAAAAAGTTTATAATTTGTTATATAATTAATCAAATTATATAGTATAACTATCATTAAAACTTCGATTATAAAAATGCATTATAACTATATTTTTTGCGATAATTTTAAAAATAACAGATAGAAATGTGATTCAGTAACTAAAAATATGTGTATATTTGCCCAAATAAAACTCAAGAATTTTTAAATATTTAGAATCATTGGTTTAATTTTCCTCTTTTTAACTTTAAGCTTTCATTAAATGTTTCAGTTCTGAATTTTTTATCGTGCCTTATAAAAACTTATTTAAAAAAAAACGAAAAATAAATTTGGATCATATAATAATTTTTCTATCAAAAATATTCCAAAATTCTGTTAAAATAAAGATACATGTGATAAAAGGAAAAACATGCACATTTCAAAAAGATTAATATTTACGAAATTTAAAAAAAATGCGATAGTTTCTCCATTTCATTAACAAGAACTTTTATCTGTTTGACATGTTTATTACAGTGAGATAATTAAGGAGATATAAAGATGAGAGAGAAGTACCATAAATCTAATTTTGAATGCAAATTACATATTGCTATATTCAGAATATTCACCCTCAAATTTCAAACAAAATTTTCCCTCCCCACAAAATCTTTTTGATTCCAATATTGTTAACAATTTCTTGCAAATAGTTAATCCCAAAAACTATCAGCATGAAAATTATGAATTGAAAAAAATAGTTTTCTTTTAAAAGTTTCTAAAACAGTGGTAATTTATGTGGCCAATGCACGATTAAAAGCATGCGTATTTCGATTAAAATATCGCTTAAGTACTTCTATAAGTCTATTTCGCCAACTTAAGCGATATGATGCCAAAAGTAATCAACTCGCCTGTGACGAGAGCAAGTTCATCGGGAATGGTCCAAGTGTGTACTGACGGGGGAGAGTAAGAGGAATGTAAGAGATAGAGATGACGAAGAGAAAATATATAATAGAATAAGAAACTCTTTCTCAAGGTTATAGTTCATGTTCAACAAAAGTATCATTGACAGAAAAAAAAGAAAGTGTGACCTGACGTCACTCAGAAGCTAGATTTTTATGCAAGGAAGATTCATGCCTAGATATTAAGGAATGAAAGGATATGCATTTTTTCGCTTGCTTCCATATTTGCGATTATTTTCACAGTTCGGATGAACATAATTCGGATAAATTCAGCTTTATGCAATTTACCGTATATCGTAAATAAAAACTGTACTCCACTTGTCAGCAAGAGAAAAAACTCATATTAGAAATGATTTGCTTACATGTTTTAATGCCGATTTCGAAGACCAAATTAGTCCAGTTCGAAAACTTCTAGACAAAAAAAGAAAAAAAGAGCATTTTTCGATCGTTGCATGTCTCGTATTTGATTATTATTAGTTTCCGAAAGGAAGAGGAAATGACTCAATCTTTTCAATCACCTCGTTGTTTCTTCTTTTTCTGTCTTTTTGTTATTGTTGAAACTGGTGTTTTGTAACGTTTTTAGAAAAGATGAAAATAATCAAATGTCGGTCGACTGTTTTCTATTCTAGAATTGATCCTAAACTTCAAAATTAAATACCTTTTCAAACTAAATTTCTATAAATGTTACTTTAATTATGTTAATTTTATTCAACTAAATTTTGTTGAGAATGAAAGACAAGGAGGCTTAGGTATTACAATTTCCCCTTCCTTTTATATTACTCGTTATTGCATAAACTTCTTTTAGAATTTTGTAGATAAAGTAATGTTAAAAGTCAGTTACAGTTAAGATGAAGTTAAAGTTAAATACCAATATTGACACTTTAATTTTTGATTCAATCTGTAGAATCTTCGATTACCATCCTGATTCGATAAGCATATTTAGTTAGATAAAATGTTTCAATATTGATACGAACTGGTATGATGTTTATTCATTTTTCATACAATGCCACTGAAATTTTAAAAAGTTTGTAAACATACAATTTTTTACTTTAATAAAGTTTAAAACTAAAAATTTTTCTTTCTGTAGGGTAGTGAGATTTGATTACAATAATAACTGAATAATCTTTTTCTACTGAAAAAATAGACCGCATGTTTTGATTCTGTAATGTAACATAAGGTGAAGTCAGTCTTAATGTAGGGTCTTTATTTTCGTCCATGGGATGCATGTAGCCCTCCATTATTTTCTGTAGGACCGCATCACGATGCGTTTTTGAATTTGTAATAATATTTTTGATATATATTGAATTTGTACAATTTCATCTATGAAAATTAATTTTATTTCAAGCTCATTTTAAAATCAGAAAATTTGGACCTTATCTTAATTATGAAGAAAACAAAGCTTCTCCCAACATTACAATGCAAACTTTAAGACTATATATATTGAAAAATTGCCAATATTACATCACTATTCAGGATCAGTTCAGTGATTTACAGAAAAATATATACATATTTGATTGATTAACGACCATTTTATGCCATACCTCTCGAAAGTGTTGTCAGAACACATCGACATAAAAAATCTTGACAACTGGGAACTGTTTGTCGAACCTTTAGCATTGTATTGATAAAAATTATAATAAATAATTGCTAAATAGGACATCCCAAGCGTTTTTTGTTCCACGTATATTTAAAATTAAACTTTTTTTAGCCATGTATATTAACAAATCAAAGACACGAACCACCTGACCAGAGGAATAACAAAACCATTGCGCCTGGCTGTTACTAATATCAATTTAGTATAGTTAGAATAACATAATGTCACTTATCAAATCAACTTATTCTCTATGTTTTTATCTTTCTTTGCTATTATATCCGAGTTAACATAAATAAAATAAAATAACTGTCAGCTTAATTTTGGTTTCAATCCAATAATTTATAGGAAATCTACCTGAACCTCTCATAAATCACTGAATGTATCTTTGATGCCTTTAATCATAGCATAGATGTGTGTTCCCATCTTTAGTATTTTCAGTTTCTCTCCCCTTTTTCTTTTTGAAAATTCTGTTGAGAATAGATTATAACTGGAAAAAAAGGAGGGTGGGGGGGGATACTGGATATCAGGCTTTAATTTCTTTCTCAATTAACCAACAAATATTTTATAAAGAAAATAAAAAGCAATACATTTTGAAACAACAATATAGGATGTATAAATGTTTGTGACTTATTTTTAACTATAAATTATTAACGGTGAGGGTCTTAACATTGCATTGTAGCTTTTAGTGTAGTAATTCACTTTTTTCTCTCTCTCTCTCTCTCTCTCTCTCACACACACACACACACACACACATATATATATATATATTCTACGGTGGACATCAAAACTCCAATGGGACAGAATTTTCGTTTTTTGGCTTGCTTCAGAAAATAATAATAATAATAAGATAAGAACTGATATATGGGAATTCTCGCTTGTGAAGAAAATTTGCGGCAACAGTATAATGGTCCAAAAATTGTGTTTGTATAATCTTCCTCTTTTCACTGCAAACCATAGAACACTCACTAAAACATCATCAAAAAGAAAACACAGTTCGGCCCGTTTATATGGCTTCCATAAGGCTGGATAGAAAGGTGATCAGTTAAGTAAAATCATACGGAACAGTGATAATTACTTTGCAAGAAACTGGTAGAAAAACAAAATCACGGGAACACTAACACGCATCGTACAAACCCAGCAACATCCCACACCATTTGACAACTTTCTTAATGTTATTTACTGGAGGGCCGCCCATATCAACATAGAAGCTATCTTTCATGTAACTGAAATTCATAAAATATTGCTACAAAGAAAAATAATGCAAAATTAGTTACACAATTTGATTTGTTATGTAAACATTTAATCCGATTTTTGAAGCAGCAAATCGAAAAAAGATTTTAAGTTTTGATTGATCAAGTGATTCCTAAATATTTTTTCGATTGTTAATATACATGACGAAAAAAAATTTTTTGTAAACATATGTTGACCCAAAAAGGATTGTCTTGCACTATTTATCAATGATACATCCTTTATCAACATATACAATATAGGAAGCTTAGCAAATAATTTTCATTAAATATATCTGAGATCAATTAGCTCAGATAATTTGAGGAGCATTACCAGATATATAAGAAGGGAGAAAGCGGCATAGGTAAATAAAAATAGCTTAATTTTAAAAAAAAATTGTGCAATGCATAAAAAACGATTCTTGAATAATGGTATCAAAAGTATTAATATTTTCAACATGTGTGATCTTGAAATTTTAATTTAATTATTAGCATACTTTATAGTAAGAAAGAAAAAAAAAAAAAGATTCTTGTAAATATCTGACCTTAAAAAGGTTTGAAATTAGTCTAACTTACAATGAAGAAGAAAAAAAAATTACTATAAATTTCACACGGTTATGGTCTGAGCGCATCCTGTTCTGAAACAATTTTATTCAGATAATTTTATTTATCTTAAGAATGTGATTTACAACTCTCTCTCTCGACCCTCTTTATATAATGATCTCATTACACAACAATCAATTTTGTCTGTCTGTTTGAGTATAAAAATTCCACATTAACTAAAATTATTTTGCTGATAATTTGACATTGCATCCCTATTTACATTTACTGCACCACATAAAGGGCTGTAGGTGGCCATTATATAACGAGGTTATTATAACAGCAGTTATAACAATATAATGTTAACCAGATCCAATAGTTTTATGGGGGGGGGAATTCTTCATTTTTTTTAAAATTTTAATCATTAGCTAAGTTTGTGAATATTCATTATGAACTGTTACTGGATGTAGGAAAAAATTGAAGTAAAAAGAGTTTGTGGAAAGTAATTTAACCTTATTAAATTTTAAAGCGGATAATGTAATTTTAAAAAAAAATAATCTTACGCTGGTTTTGCTTTAAACGTTTTACTAAATAACGTTCATTAATAAATAACGGCAATTCGGAGACTATTAACCCGAAGATTTACACATTATCAACAAAGAATAGGAAGGAAATGGCATTTGATGAGCTATGCGCAGGGTCGTAAGCAAGGAAATTTCTCAGCGTAATTAGGCTTAAAAAAAAAAAAAAAAAAAAAAAATTACCCCATTTATACAAACCTACATTCAACTAGATGGAAGCCATTATTCCGCGAAAGCGACGTCGCAATTGAGTTGAATAATTGGCTAGCAAATGCCTTCATAGATATTTTTTCCTAACAGCATTCATTTTTGATACGTCTTTGTTGTTCCTTTTTTCAGTTGAGATGAATAATCTTTAACTTCAATCGATCAAGTAAAATTTAAGTAATATAACCTTCCCTTTTCTGATAAGATGAAAAGTGTTTAAAAGAAAATAACGTTATATATAGAGAATATTTTCACAACGTTATAAATTGTTGATCTCTGAGAAGAGGATTGGATAGATACCTTTGGATAGATAACTTTTCTATGAAACAAAAAAAAAAAAAAAAAAAAACTACGTGGTTGTAATTAACTGAGTAATGTGAGCATTCAAAACTGTGCAAACTTTTAAAACAACTTTTGTGAAAATCTTGCAGATCATTGCTTGACATTTCATTCTGATAGTCATGTTATACTTTCGCTAATTTTAAAACGATTCAATACAACTAACTAGGGAGGGGGGAAGAAAACGAAGAAAGTATCCCAAAATGAGTCAAGTAGAAAAGATGTTTTAATAAAGCAATTCCAATGTAAGCTGTTGTATCAGACTTAAAACATTACTCGTAGTAAGATATAATGCAAATATAATTTATTCTGATAAATGTTAATGTGTAAGTAAGATACTTCGACTATCATGTTGATCCAAATAGTACTTTTTTAAGATTTAATCCTAATTTTTAATTTTATGTGCATACAAGACCTTGTATTGAACCAAATATTTTTCACTCTGCCATTATACCTGTTTTAATACCGTTTATTTGCTCTATATAAAAGCATGCGACTTTCCGAAAAATGAGAAATTAGTGTGCATTTCATTATTTAACATGCTTTAATTCTATGAATTTAAAAGTAGATCTGAAACAATGAATTAGAGTCCGTGAAATACAAATTAAGGATTTATTCATTTAATTAAATCATATAAAAATAAAAGAATCTACGAGTTTAAAAAAACATATCTGAAACAGTGAATTTGAGTGAACGAAAAGAAAATGATTTCCCGAATTAAAACCACTAAAAATTACAGCGAAAAATACTTATAATGCGGTCAGCTGCTTACATTTTATTGTAGCGCAAACAATTTAATTAATTTTGCAGCTATCGTAAATGAGTTTTTATTATTTGAGTTTTATTCTAAAGTTTAATTGAGAGATATATATATTTTGAGTTTTAATGATCTGAGCAACGTTCGTGTTATAAATGCGTCAATGAATAAAGTACCTGCCTTGTGTTCCAGGAAATAATCAAACAAAATCAAAACGGCGACGATAGTTATATTTCAAAGCTGAAACAAAAATATATTAAATTAATTTAAACAAATTTATTCCATTTTTAATTAAAAATGAAGCAAATAAATATAAGTAAATTAATTGATTATCATTTAAATTATATGCTTGTATATCAGGGGTGACCACAGCGTGAATCACGAGCCGCGTGCGGCTCTCACAGGCATGGCGCGCTTCTTGTGGAAATCTAATATGTGTATGTAATATGACAAACTAAAACTACTCAAGGTTCAAAAATAATTATTTGATTTCGCTTCTTGTTTGATGAGTAACCTAATAATGCTATTCAAAAACATGGAAAAAAATTGTACTTTTTCCAATAATTTTTTAACGAAAATCTTTAAATTTTCTTCTGGATGTCTATGAATATTGTCCGGGATAACCGTTAGCGGCCGAAAGTTTGGTTGATGACTTGTTTTGGGCAGTTCGCACATTCTCAGTAAAATGCAGGTCGGTTAATACAGACATGCTTATTTTAATCTGTATTTTAGTCTGGGGACCAAAATTAAGTATGGGGAAATTTAGGGAAGAAGAACTCCAAGTGTTTCCTTCTATAGTTTATATTTGATGGCCCCACCCAGAGCACATCAGTGATCACGTAATCGTAATAATTTATTACTTATGAAAGAAAGAAAAAAGCTGCTATCATGGAACAAGAGTAAAATATATAAGGCTCTATCACATGAGTAAGGATGTAATTTTATTTACGTTAGTTTTTTTTTTTTATATTGAAAATTAACTTGTAGTGGAAGTGATTTAATTATGATAGACATTGGTAAATTTGAATCAATGAAAGAAATGTGTAATTTCAGTTTGTAAATTGATTTCATACGCGGTTTAACTCAAAAATGTAAATCATATTATTTATCTCAATCATGCTTGTTCGATTTTATCTAAATGATAATATTTATTCGGTGTATTAATCAGAAATTTTACAGAATACCTAAAAATTTCTTTTTATTTTAAAGTTGACTGTCCAACTGGCACAGAAGTAACTAACTTTGAATGTTATTTGTAATTTATACTTGACTTATATTCGAATATAAGAAACGGAATATGAAATATAGTTCTCAAGGGTTGGGAGGAATTTGATTTATCCGACAAGAAATAAAAAAACGTACTCTATAATATATGCCACCTTTTATATTTCAAGTAAATCAAACTGTGTGACATTTCAAAATTGATTCTGCATCTATTCTATGATAAGTATTTCCAGTTTGGATCTCTTTTCCAACATTATGTGAACAACATTGCTAAAAAAATAATCTCAGAAATCTTCAATGAGAAAAAAAAAAAAAAAAAAAATCAGTGCTTCAATCCAAAACATGTTTCAATAGACTCATCAGATGTTAAAAAAGCAATCGCGACTTCCCTTCATTTCCAGCAAATGACAACAGGAAATAATAGAAAAAAGGATATGGGAATTAACCAAAAGTGGGGGTGGTTGATTATGAGAGGAGAGAAGGGAAGAAGAGGGGGGGATTGCAGTCCGACCAGACACAACGGGTGGGGTCGTGTTTGTCGAGCCAGATGTCTTACGGTTTTATTTTATTTTCCCCCAACCTCGCCAGGGAAGGGTGACAATTTACGTGTCCATATGGGAGATAGAGGTTCCACGCGTGTTCCGGAAGGGTTCAGTTTACTAAGATAACAGATGAAAATCGTTAGGGAAATAGAATGCTCTTTTTAACTGCGCGAAAGGGAGGCAGAGCTTTGCAAAAATAGATGCTTCACAATCTGTTCGAAGAGACCTCGAATATTTTGGGAATTTTGGTATCAGTTACGAATAGAGTCGTGGATTAAAATTTGATATTGTAATTGTTTTATAAATAAGACTCAATGATCCAATTTTTAATATTTAGTTTTGAAGCCCTATGAAATAGCGTTGAAAACTATGTAATCTTAAGATGTCATATTATTGAAAGTGAAAAAACTTTTAAACAAATTTTTCATGGAAACTGATTTCAGTTTTGCAAATCACCGATCCGGGAGGGGGGGGCGCCCGAGGTCTCAAAGAATTTTTTTCAATGTTAAAACGTATAAATAATGTATTGATTTCGAAGACAGTTATTTATAACCATTGCTCAGGTGAATGCAAAAGCCCATTTTTCGGAAAGACATGATAATAATAATTATAAAAATGTAAATAGTATCTGTAAGTGTAAAGTAAACCATCGCCAAACAACTAATTTAAAATTCAGTCATAATAAAAAGCTAAAATATTTAATTAGTTAAATTTAACAGAAATTCCACGGTAGTAACTAGTTTCAGTGAATTTTTTTTTTTTTTTTTTTTTTTTTGGTACATTTTAGAATATCGCGGCGCAGTTTCAGCCGACAGCGCCGAAGCGGAAAGTGAGCAGAAAGTTCGAATTGTACATTTTATATTTTCTGGCGATGAACAGCGCAGTGTCTCCTGCACTGGCGAGGCAAAAAAGAAATACATTTTTCGTCGTGATTGTTAATTTATAATGCAGATTTTCTAGGGACATTGTTTCAGTCACATGTTCTAGGAGTAGGGATTCCTAGGGTTTTTTGTTACTGACAGAAAGTCTAGTAGGGATTATTTCTGATAGATTTACAACCGTGAGAAAGTGGATTAAACAAATTTTATGAGAACGTGATCAAAAAATAATAAGATAATTTGGAACTCTCTCTCTCTCTCTCTCTCTCTCTCTCTCTATATATATATATATATATATATATAGAGAGAGAGAGAGAGAGAGAGAGAGAGAGAGAGAGAAAGAGAGAGAGAAATACATAAATGTAACACTCTGTAATCGACAAGTAAAAATGCATTTATGATTCTGGGTTTAAATTCTGCTTATTTTATTCTGTATTTAGTCTCATTTTCTTCACTTAAGATTGTTCATTCATTTCGATGAGAGAGAGGCAAAGAGTATACGTTATTAAAATATATAGAACAAGAGGCGTAGCTCCGACGTCTCGATTACAACAGAAGAAAGCAGTAGAGAGTTAATTTTATCTTGCAATCGATTTTATAATAGGGATGTCTCCCGATGCTGAAGATAAAGGAATAAGGAGGGATTTCGATAATATCTATCAGTCTAGTAGGGATTATTTCTCACAGATTTTATGACTACGGGAAAGTCGATTCAACATATTTTATGAGCACGTGATCGCATGAATTATAGGATAATTTGGAATTGTATCAAAACATAGGAATGAACTCTTTACTTTTGAGTTTGAGATGGAGAAAATTAGGAAATAAATTATTTTTTCAATGAAATTATTACAAATTTAAGTTGAATCATAACACACACACACATGTATGTATATATAAATATAAATTACTCAAAATAAAAATGTAAGCTATTAAAATATTAAAACATGTATATAATGTGTTTACGCACATTATGTGTGTGTGAACCTATATAGATGATATAAATATTCTAGAAAGCTTTTCGTCGTTCTAGCAACCATTAAAAATCAAATTCAGACAATGAACATTAATTTAATTAAATATTTTTGAATTGATAAAAAAAAAAACACAGAAGAAAAGAAAAATTATTAAAGTATAATAATTGATAAAACAAGTTGTGTCGAGCTACCTCTAGTCACGTGCTTATGCTTATTGGTTTTATTAGCACTTCAAGAACACCTGATGGGCTTCGAGAACATTTTTCTGTGCAGTACACTGAAAGTGCACAATTGTAATGTTGTGCAAATGGGGCATTTAACACGTTTGCAAACAAGAAATATTCTACTGAAATGGAAACTGACAGTTACGATAAACACTGGGCGAAAATGCGAGCAGCGTTGCGTCGCGATCAGTCGATGGAAGTCAACAAACGCCCGAATACCCGCGAAAAAATACAAAAGCGAATGTCTCGATCAGGGACAGATAACAGAATGTGGTGAACCATTTAGAGAAGGATTAAAGAGTGCTTACTGTACACACATATTCACAATTTTTTTCATCCAAATTAAAATTTGTATATGTATTGACCATCCTAAATCTCAAAGCTTCATTATTGCAAGCGGGTACATATCTTACTTTAAAATATTAAAGCTGAAACTATTTTTCTTTATTTGTAAAATGTATTTTATTCTGCCGGCTCAAGTTATCTAACACTAGATAGAAACAGCCTTGAAATTCCTTTCATTACGTTTTCTGAATGATTTTATTCGGTTAATAGAATCAAATTTAGTGATTCATCATTCATTCTGGCTGATAAGAGATCAAACATCATGATGAATGATTTATAATCAGTCAATTCAGCATTACAAATAAAATCAAATTCATTACTAGATTTTATGTCAATAGATGTAAATCACATAAATCATTCTTTGTTTGCATTCACCTCTCGACTGCTTATGAAGAGTCAATTTCAATAAACGCTAAAAATTAACGAGGGATGCAATAATGTATCACATATTGCATGAATCAGTTTCAAAAATATATATATTTAAATTAATAGCTATAATAGTTGCCTTGTTGCTGTGCTGAATGTCTTCTCTTTTGAAATAATGCAAAACATTGCATTTGCTAAAACACACACGAAGAATAGTAATAAATTTGAATGCTACAAAGATAAGTTTAAAAAAATGCAATGTTAGGAATGAATTTGGATGTAAAAAGGTTGCTTTTGAAAATCCAGTTTAATTCGAATCTAAAAAGAAAACATACGAGCGAAATTGTAAATTTAAGTAACAAAATGAATCAATTAAATTACACCTTTACAAAAAAAAAATCGTTCGATGATGCGAGAGTAAGGCATATTTATAACTGAATGTATATATGTATCGAATATAATTACAAATACATCAAATATCAAATGGAATCAACCTCTCGAGTTTGCTTATTTAATTGATTTTCGTTTGCCTATTTTCTTAGAGATGTTTCAAAAACATTTTTAAAAATTTGTCATAGGAGTAAATAAGAACAGTCTCGAATTTTGTAATCCTAGTGAACAGTGTCTAAATATTTATTTTATAGCATTTTATTTTTTGTTTTGAAACCATGACGTAGAATTCCATTTTTTTTTTTTTTTTTTTTTTTTTTTTTTGATGTCTTGAAAATTAAAGGAGTTCGTTTTAAGGCATCACAGATCATAACCTTAATCAGAGTTATTAAACTCTTTCATCTTCCAATGCTCTACCTCAATTTACAAATCAGGGACAAGAAAGACATGGTAAAGTTGGCAAATGACACTCTATCTAAAATCAATAACAGCTCATCCCACGCTCACGATTATTCTAATTTTTTTCCGAGATCAAAATAATTCGCAGAAATTAAAAGCCGGTTAGTTTTTTAAAACCCGTAAGCTGTACGGTGTCATTGTTTTTCCAGTTAAAGTGATAGATTTTACAAGATAAGTGTATAAATTATCTTTTACTTTTTCTTCCTACTGGTTACAGTCGCACTCGCTTATCGTTCTGATAAATAATTCAACAGCTACAGAGCGTAGGTAGACGTCGAACACCTTGCAAACTACAATACGTAGCAGTCGTTTCGCTGCAGTAAGCGACAAATCTACGCTCGGTTAATCAGTGCATAGTGTTTACATGGTTTTTAAATTTCACTCAAGGTTGCTGTTCAATGTTGACATCACATTTTTTTTTTTTTTTTTTTTTCACTTCCACTGCTGTAGATATTTCGTAACCATGGGCATACTGCCAGAGTTAGCAACAACCGAACGAAGTCAGAGAACTTTGACAGAACATTAAAAGAGTGTACCAACAAACACAAGAGATTTTCGGTGGTGGTTGTGTTGCTGATTGTTTTTTGTTGACGTTCCGGTTCTCGCCATTACTCAAATTAATTTCAGAAATCGCGAAGGAGGACGGGTACCAACATGGCATAAAGACGAAATTTTCGCCCAACGTGGGTTGGGGCTAAGATGAATATCTGGAAAGGGTTTAGACGCTTTTTCTTGAAAGTGACTTTCGCAGAGGCAGTTGACTCTATCCTACATTAAATTTTTTGTTGTAGGATAGGGTCAAATACTGTTTGGCGTCAAGAGGATGACTCATGCAAGGTGATAACTAGCTTAATGCTTTTTTTCTTTTCGCTCTCTGAGTTTCCGTTCATTCACAAGATAGGTTACAGAGAACTTAATTTAATCTCATCTTTAAAATGTTTTTAATGTGCAAATATACATAAATATGAAGACAAATATTGATGTATCACTAGGGAGAGCACTGATATTCTTAGAGATAATCGAATCAGGAATTATATTCAATCCAAATGTATTATTTCAATGAGAAAATTGTTATTCATTGCGTCAATCTTTCGGTCACTTGATTTGATATTAAAATCCATTAATTTTAGTCGATTTGTATTGAATGTCTGATCTTTCTCTGTTTCGTTTACCTTTCAGTGTCATTTATTGTATGTGAATTTATTTTCCTTCTATTAAAGCATCATGCCTGAGTTATAAATAATTATAAATATACTGCTTGTTATCCAATTCTATAGTTGGGTTTTGAAAGAAATTCTTTAATTTAGCACTTGACAAAGAAACTAATTTGATAACATTAAAATAAAAAAAAAAGATACTTAATTCCTCAAACTGTTTTACTCTATGTTTTTCCACTTATTAAAGTCACTTTTCCCTAATTAAAGTCACTTTTCACTAATTAAAATTCTATGTCCGTTTATTATAGTTACTTTTTGTAAAGTGACAACAGAAGTTGTGAATTTAGTTTCTCTAATAAAAAAAAAATATTGTGTGTGTGAAGAGCTTTCATTACGTTAAATATCACATAAATGTGACTTATAGGAAAGTTGGTTATGCATTAAGTTATAATATTTTCAAAGTCCTCCAATTTTTCTTCCAACTATTAACCATGCAAAAGTATAATATGCAGTCCGATTCTAAGAAAAATGTAAAAAAGTAAATCTACATCATGCATGAACAAAATTTACAAAATTTATTCTTTTAACATTTTAAAGTTTTATTTAGTAAAATAACAGTATAAGAAACGAATGTGCTCCTCATCGTCCAACTCAAAAATTATCAAATTTTACAATTCCTTGGAATGATAAATGTGCTTTAAAATTTCCATTAACGCCAAGTATAAAATAAAAATATCAAATTCAAGATATACTGTGAGCATGCTACAAATGTGATTTTAAATTCACAAATCAAAATCAAAATTCCAGTAGTTTTCAGGTATGAATTTGATGTTAAGTCGGAGGAGGGGAGGGAAGTTCATTTATCTTTTTTTATACAACAGTGAGATTTCAATTTCTAATACGATCAGAAACAAACGAAAAAAAAGTTTCACACGTGTTAATTTTCACTTCATTAATAGTTTTTGAACAATTACTGCGAATGCATATGCTAAAACGCCATAAATTTCCATATATTTTGCAGTATTATAGAAGTAATTCGTATCCAACCGTGAAAATTTCCCACCAAAAAACGTGAATTTTAGTAAAAACAAAGGTTTTGAGATTTATCATGCGAGAAATTAGAAATCTGAATCTACAATGAAAGCGGAAAATATTATTTGATTGTTTAAGCACGTTTACAAAAATATAAATTAAGGGTAAAAAAATCAAGAGAAATGTTTTGTTTCACTTCGCTTATGAGCAGTTTTCAAATAAAAAGTAGAATAACCGCAGAAATTTGCATCAACTCTAAAATAAGCTGATTATTTAAATCACAATGCCTTGTTGGCTTTTTTTTTGTAAATGTTTACTTCATTTAGTCATTCACATACATATGAAGCGTTTCAGAGACAAAAACAAACGTTAATTAGATAAAAATGATAAAAACTTCTCGAACTTATTCTTAAACTTACATCTCGTACCTCGTTCAAAACGTAAACATTGTAAAATCCGCCACCTGACTGTTGCCAGATTCCCCTGCACACATTTTGTCTAATAATAATTTATAATGATGCTACA
>BMAW01049345.1:243909-257283 GCA_019974015.1 Nephila pilipes
ATCAGGACACAAATAAAGTTTGTTTACAATCTGAATAGTTCAAAATTTATAATAACCCTTCTTAATAACAACTTATCAATAACCCTTGATTGCAATTTGTTTTAAACTTTTTTTTTTTTTTTTTTTTTGGGGAGGAGGATATCATTTTTGAAATAATTCAAACCAGTTTCTTTCAACGATATAGATTTCTAATTATATAGATCACATTTCATAAGTATTAGAGATCGATTATTTTCGCTCTTTTTAAAACTTTTTACTTTTCGAATGAAATGCGTGATTATTATTTTACATTACACAGATCTCGAGACAGATTTTTCAATTTATTTTTCATCAGTCTTAAATATTCAAGCTCAAACAAGAGTTTATAAATATTTATTGAACAGATGTAATCTACTTATCTAGATTCGGCCATTTGAAAAATCGTTCTTATAAAATTAATTTAATTTTTAATCCTCCATTCTCGAATATTCCAACACAATGCTGAAAATATGATAACTTCTACCATCTCCAAATATTGCAATCAAAATAATAATAATGTATTGAACAAAAACGAACACGACAGCATGGATTTGAAGTAGTGTATCCGTCAGTAGAGTAGGGCACCAAATATTCAGTAGTTCTACTCAGGCATGAAAGAGAGTGTTCCACTTGTAGTTACTTATCCCAGTGGATAGTAAAACAAATTGTAGAAAGAGGTTTTTTTAAGAGTATGTAAGAGATAACCAGAAAGTTTTCAGCCAAGATAAGCTGTTTTCTGAAAGATAAGAAATACGACGCCTTTTAAAAATGGTATCATTAGTACTGATACCCTGACTTATTTATTTACTTCAGATTAATCTAAGAATTTAGGTCAGTAGGAAATCAATGTGACGTCAGTCAATCTATTCTTCAATTTCAGCGCTTTTCCGCCAAAAATGCCCTTATTTCTGCATAAAGATAGCAATACGTAACTGAACGAAGTACATCAATTATTGTTTTCTAAATAAGTAGAAATAATACATTCTAAATGCATGGTTGAAGCGAATATTGCTTTTTTGCATTCTGATTGTTTTTTATTATTTTAGCTGAGAGAGAGATGCAATGAAGTATACATATTTTGAAGATGGTAAGAGACGCAGCTCCGCTTCCTCGATTACAACAGAAAAAAGCAGTAGAGGACAAATTTTAATGTGTATGACATTTCAAAGGAGGGATTTCCAACGGATTTCTCCAGATCACATGGTACAAGATGTAGGGATAATGAGGGATATTGATGACGTCTATCAGTCAAGTAGGATTTTTCTGACAGGTTTATGATTAAGTTAAAGCCTATTAAACAGATTTTATGAGCGTGTGATCTAACAAATAAAAAAGATAATATGAAATTCGATCTGAAAATGGGCATGAATTCTTTATTTTTGAGTTAGAGAATAGAAAAGTTAGGAAATTATATATATATAAATTAGTTTTTCAGTGAAATTATTATAAATTGAAGTTGAATGATTACACACACACACCACACACACACCACACACACACACACACATATATATATATATATATATATGTGTGTGTGTGTTTGTGTGTGTGTGTATGTGTGTAAAAAGAGAGAGAGTAAAGACAAAGTTACCAGTCATAATTTAAAAATTACCATTGCATTCTTTGAAAAAATGAAAACTGACAAAGGTATTAGATGTATACCTTTACAGCCTATTCCTGATTCTTACAAAGTATCCTAAAGTTTTGCCTTCCGATTATTGTGTATTTGGCCTACTGACAAGAGCGAGTTTTTAGCTCAAAAACCCACCACGATTGATGGACTGTGGAAAATAGTGGAAGAAGAATGGCAAGCAATATGCTTAAAAGTTTTTCGAAAAGTCGTTTTATTATGGAAAGTACTATGCGGACATGTAGTCTAGAAACAAGATTATAATATCGAATGCTTAAGAAATTAGTCTTTACATTTTAAATGCAAAAAAATGACCTCGAAATTATTTTTAAAATCTGCAAATACCATTTGTACAATTGAGGAAATCGGTAAAAAAAATAACATGCAACAAATGTAATTAACAATAGAAAATAATTCTAAATAATGCTTAGTTAAAATGTTAACATTTTCACATGATTATTAATCGAATTTCTTCGACACATTACATACATATTTTATAATAAATACTCTTACACTCATGCTTTTTCCTAATGAATTTTTTGAACCCATATATTCATTAACTAAAAATCAAATTTAAGAAGATTTTAATTTAATTATTTTTCACTATTGATATTTTGTTCCTATACATCTCAAATGGTTTCACTGCCTGGCTAAGAATCATTGTTTAGAAGTTAGGAACTGCAGTCACGATAAAAGATTGAAATTAAAAATAATAAATGCCACTATAAATCAACTTGATCAGGCCCTTATAAGATGCAAAAGCGACCTTTGGCGAAACAATGAACTTTTGGAAACAGATCAGATATTGTCTCGCCATCTGTTATGCTTGGAAAATTGTGAATCCTATTACAAAAATAACACTAAGTAATTAGGATGATAAAACATATTATAACAGAATCGTTGTTTGTTTGTTGTGACGAGTTGTGTGAATGCTATTTCTGCCCAACACAAAGACCCACTAAATATCTTGCAAAGGCCCCTTGTAATTGTGAACTACGGTGAGTTTACGAGGTGGAAACCTGAATGGGCATTCCACTTCCCACCATCGTGAAGACTTTTAGCCCTGCCAGTGTAATGTGCGTCAATCCTTGTACACTACGATTCTTTAGTAGATTCAGGACTTGAACATACAACTTACTTAGAACATCGCCTGCTTTGAGCTCGCGACCATGATAACTTGACTACCGTGGTTTACATTCGTACATCTAATCGCTACTTAACTTTGCAATGCTTCTCTAAATCAATAGTCCATAACTGGATTCTAATGTGATTCTGATCTATCTTCGAAATTGAAGAATGAAACCTATGACGCATTGTACTTTATTTTGTTCGGTTATGATTAAAAATCCAGATTTCAAAATGGCATCCCCTTAAACTTTGAATTATTCCCTTGCTTTTCTTGTAAACCCTACTAAACACATTCGAATTCTGAACAGAAAATAGACACAAAGTTCTCACGCAACAATTTTCGGTGCAGAAGGAAAACCACGTTGGCCAACAATTATTTTTTTCAACTGACAAAGTCCCGCAGAAGGCGTAGTCGAGTAACAGAAAATAAATTACCGAAACACTTAACCGCATTGGAATAGAAAGTGTCATCAGGAAGCATGACAGCTCAGAAGCGTGGGCTCACGCGCCGGCTAGTCTGAATTTATAAAATCCTCTTGGGTAAAGGGTTACAAAAGACTTAAAGCTCTGACGTCGCACATAAGTAGAAGTGCAGCTTTTTCTTCCTTTATTTTATGTGTCATTTGCCACACAAGAGCTTTTCAGCATTAAAAAAACCCGACAGATCATCTTCCTTTTTCTCTTTTATAAATTACCTGAAACACACTAATCGACCAGGATGTGACGCCTCCTCTGATTAGGTAATTTGAGAGCTTTATCAGTAGAGATTTTTTCCCGCCGAAAAGCTTTCAGATGCATATCAGTCATTAAGAGGTTATTAAACTTCGCAAAAAATTAAGATATGATAGCTATGTGATGATCAACTTTGGTTTTATGCATAATGTACAACTGTCGAGTAAAAAAAAAATGTTGATTTATGTTAAATGAGAGTTTGAAATATAAATCTCGTGAATGGAAAGAGTCTTTTCAGTGATACAAAACATGTGAATGAAATTTTTTGTAACAGCATACTGTTTTTTTTACTTTACAAAAAAAAATTCTGAAAAAGTACATTTTTTATGTATCCATTTTTTTTTTCTGAAATGGAAAGGAAAATACAGATTACTGAATTTAAATCTGTTTATGTGACTAATTTCTTGAATTATTTTAGATCAATTTTCAGCATTCTTTCTTTCTTTTTTTTTTTTGATTAAAGTAAATACATTTTCAAGATGAATTTGAAATAATGCATTATTTCACACAATGTATTATCAGATAGCTGATAATGCATCATTCTAGCTGATACGCAATTTGAAATATCGGATTTGTTATAAAATCCGATACTCTTCAGAATGCGTATCATGTATATTTAACAGATTGATTTCACAATTACGAAGAAAATAAGTAATTAGTTATCTGCCATAAATAAGCAATTTAAGTTTTCCTTTTAAAATGTGATAGTGGAAAAGTATGGCATGAATGTGTAAGTGTTTTTATTAGATATTTATCTAATAACTTACCCTATTGTTTGCAAAAATTTTAGAAAATTAATAATAAATTATCTATCGATAAACAATTTTCGTATCCTAAATGAAAAGGGAAAATTACTAATTATTTTAATAGATTTTCCTCCCTCTATATGAATAAACTGTCTATATATAAATATTTAAAAAATTTTGATAAAAATATTACATGTATGTAAAGGTGTGTATTCATTCTGATTCGATATTCATTAGAAGAGTATGTATATTTATTTTCTTTTGTTATTACAGAGATATCCAGTTAAAAGAAAGCTGTGTTGAAGGTGGATTCAGTAAACTAATTAACCCTGCGATTCAATTCTAAGAGTCTGAATCAATAACTTTATTCTTTGTAACCATCTTAGTTTTTCTCAGGACTTAATTTTTAGATCCTTTGCTCATTAACAAAATAACTTTTCGTTAATTTTACAAATTTCTATTTAATTATGTATATATATATATTAAATGGAGGAAAAGAAGATTATATAAGAGAAAAATGCACATAAGCTAATTAGGGATTTAAAAATGATATCGTCTACGTTTATATTCTTTTATGAAAACGCGAAATGTGATGGTGGAATTCTGACTTCATACACAAAATGAATTTCAGAAGGAATATACTAATAATCGAAAACAGTTTTTTAAATAAATGTTTGTGTTCTTTCTGTGCAAGTAAAATTTTTTAAATCGATAAATTGTACAATTTTTGTTTACATCTCTCTAGCACCTTTCTCTTCGTCCATTTTCCAACAAAAGAAAATTAGTTTTGAAAAAGTTCGAACTGGTTAGAGTATACATAATTACTTTTCGAAGTTTCGAGGTCAAGTATATAATTTGGAAAACGTTTTTTAAAGTCCCGTTCTGAGTCTGCAATTTAACACTTGAATAACTTCGATATTTTTTGTAAAGTAAGTTTAAACAATTTTAGCATTGTTTCGTGATGACCCTCTTCCACAATTCAGTAAACTCGATATACAACGGAGAAATTCGAATGAAGAGTAAATAATGTAAGGGAATCAGGAAGTAATCTCTTTTCAATGTTTTTACTACTCTATTAATGTTTATAGAATGTGCAAATACCTTGATTTTGTAACTGGAGTATGTTTTATATTTACAGGAAAGATTAATATTCCGAAAATTCTCAAGGTTTTTTTTTAACTTTTTGCAAAAATGTATATTTTAAAACACTGAAACTTATCATATTAATAATTTAGTTTTATATATTAATAATTAATCATATTAATAATTTTTAGTTTTTTTCTTTTCTTTACTGTGTCAAAAAAATTGTTGTGGTTCTAATTCTTACATTCTATTTTTAATTCCATTTTTATTAATATCCACTTATGTTTCAATAATATTTACTACATTTAATGTATTTTAGTACAGAAACTTTGGTAACGATTGCTCTTCATTACTCAACTCTTGAACAACTTAGCACACTTTATTAAAAATCACTGAAGAATAGATAAGGTCACTCTCTCTCGAATCCCAACTTAACTCAACTATCCTATAAACTGATTATGATTTAAATATGAAATCTTAACTTACCAATTCATTTGTTCAGAATTCAACAATTCTCACAAGCAGTAACTTTGTAGCTAAATATTTTAACTAGAATTCTTTACAGTCTACAAAACTAATTAAGTTTCTTCAATCCAAATTACAAATCTCTATCAGTAAGTTGTTATCCTCTATCTCTCCCTTCATTTTCCCTTTCAAATATATTTCATTTACAAAAATAACTATTTGTGATTCAATTCATTTTACTTCTGTTTTCATCTAGTTTCATTTAGAATGGGAAGAAATAGAATTTTTATGCAAAATTCAAATAACTATAAAGTCTCCATGGTTAGTGAAGATAAATTCGCTAATAGACTAATGTTACTAGCACGCACGACGGAAAATGTTATGATATTCGGAAACATTTCGTAACAAATACGGAAACATTATATAAAAATGTTAACTTTATACGGAATTAGGAGAGGGGAGTGCCAGCTCAGGTGTCGTCCTCGTCACTTGACCGAGGTTCAAAATTATGAGGTCCGTTGCCAATAGCCCTCGTGTTGATTCCAGTGAGAAGTTAATTAAAACTAAACTAAACGAAAACTTTATACGGAAACATTTCATGTTAATAGTTTTTGTGAAGCTTTCGGATTTGTATGACATAATATAGATTTTGATATTGGAAAAAAAAATGTTTGTTTCGAATACGTTAAAGCATTTTTAAACAATGTATTATTATACGCGGTATTACTATATACATGATGTCTCATACAAAGATTTTATCGCTCAATTTTTTAATGTTTAACAACTGGTTTAATTTTTATTTCGATGATTACTAGCAATTTTAAGTCACAAAAAAATTCACTCTTGTGTATCATCATGTTATGTTCACCATTACCATTGTAAATTTTGGTATCGGTATTTCGAATGATATTTTATAGATTTATTTTCAATGTTATTGTTTTACTTTTTAAAAGTGAATATCTTTTTTTTAAAAAAAATATAAATCGATAGGGTATTAAATCTATAATTTCATAACCTTCCTTATAAATAATAATTCAAATAAAAATCGAGCAAAATTCTATTTTGTTTCACTGTAAAACAATTTTTTTCTCCGACTTAACGGAATTTTTTTTCAAGAAGTTTAATATTTTATATATTTCTTTTATATATGAATATTCGTAGCATCAATAATTATTCGCTATAGATATTATGAAAAACGCAACGTACAATAAGTTTATAAGTTAAAATTTTCTGTGAAGCATTTACACATTAAACATTTTAAGACTGTTTCTTATGTTTGGCTAACTTCTTTATTTTTGCAAAAGGCGTCACTGTTCTTGTAAACTTCTTTTATTTAAAGTATAAAAAACAAATTGTTCAAAATAATAGAGTTTACATATACATATGTAGCTTATACTTTCAAACAAAATTCATATTGAAATTTTTTTCTAAAGAAGAATATTTAATTTATTTTTGCAAATGGAGATCAAATGTAATAAGTTTAAGATAAAGCTTCGAATATGTTTTTCTTTTATTTCCGAAAGAATATAATCCTTTCGCTTTCCATTGTTTAAAAACGACATTTTTTTTTAAAAAAATTATCGAATATTTATAAATTTATTGATTTAAGATCATTTGCTTTTTTTTAATCAGAGTCGTAACTTTCGAATCATTTGTCCAGGAGTGATACAATGCCTTTTGACCACCCACAAAGTAAATTAAACAATGCAATTATTTTATTCAAAGAGAAATTCCGAAAGAGCAATATAAATCCCAGTTTAAATAAATAAAAATTGCATAACATCTCCCCCTAGGGGATATTCAAAACCAATAATAACGGGATTTATTTCCGAAACCTATTAACTGCACTGGCCCGTTCATACCAGAAAACACAAAAAAAAATGTTTCAGAATTTGTTTTTGATATTTTTAGAGAGTTTTGCTTATGAAAGAATTCAACGATATTCCAATTCGTAAAATAATCCTTGAACATTTTGATTAAAATACAAAAGCTTTCGCATTCTTGTCATATCTATTCAAAGATTGTAAAACGTTGAACCTGATAACGTAAATCAATATATCCATAGTAAGATTAAGGAACGTAAATATTTGCCTGTGAAAAATAGTTTTTTAAACTTATTAACTAATGAACAGGAATAAAGTAATTATACATAAAAGTATAAGACATGATTCTCATTTTATGTAAGACTTAACTAAGTAATGTTACTCTAATAACATAATGAGATTACAAAATAATAATCAATTTTAAACTTACTATATTTTTTTTGAAAAAAGTATTATACAATTATAACAATGAAAAATATGTCATAAAAAAGGTAATTTTTTTTCAATTTTGCTTTCAAAGGGTACAAATGTCTTCCTTTCGTTGCACATATCACATGTATCAAGGTCACGTTGAAAGGATGACCAGGTGGCCTTGATAGATGTCCATATACACATATGGATAGAATAGATGTAGGTCATCTTGAAAAAGGGCCTGAATCAATAAAAAAAAATGTGTATATCTATAAAAACAAAAATATGCGTAGAATATTAGAAATGCTGGTGAGATGCGATGTTTTGAGATTAATGACGAAATATTTGATCTCGCATATGTATTCATATCGAATTTACCCGTGTGGTTCCTCGTTTTAACAATTTATGTCTAAAATTATTTGCTAAATACATATTTCAGGTTGAAAAATTCTTGATATTTAGTTTAAAATTATCTTATTATAATTTAAAAGTGAAACTATTGGCTTAAAACACACGTTTCGAACGTGAAAACCTTCTCAGATACTGTACAGAATTTGGAAACATGAATATTCATATGCATCTATAAAATACAAAAATATACAAAAAAATCCAAAAATCCAAATACTGGCTCATTCATTATTTGCGAACAATGAAAAAACCGCGAAAAACATTTTTATTAACAATTTATTTATCCCGATGCTGCGAATTTAACACGTGGATAATATAAACACTCTTTGAGGGCAAAGAAAAGAAAATAAAGTTTTGTAAACCTAGGATTCCGCAAAATTTTCGAATTGAAATGATGTGATAATCAAGAAAGTAGATCACCGTCAATTGTTCCGGCCATAATTTAGGATAGGAGAATCTGATGAATAAGTTGATATAATGTATATATGTGCTTTCGAAATTCACTCCCATTTCGAAACATAACGTTAAATGATGAAAGTAGCAGCAAATTTAATCCAATTCAGCAACAAAGTCCTCACGTATGATGATGATACGGGAGAACTTTGTTGCAAAATTGGATTAAATTCAGAGGTACTTAATTTGGTGAGTAAGTATCTCTGGTGATAATATAATATTTGAACTATCAACTATATCTATATCAACAATTTATCTATCAACTAATAAGAGTTCAGAAAAGCGAAAGTCTTCTTTTTGTAGTCTTCAAATTACCCTAATGCGCGACGATAGCCAAATTAAATTAAGCAAAAATTGTGTGTTAGAAAAATCATAAAATTTAGGACCACGTTATCTGTAAATCTAAATAAGTTTGAGTCTACGAGTTGAACAGAGATTAAGAAGCCGATTTCTTTTCTTTTTTAATTGAATTTTTCCAACGTAACTTACTGAAAAGATCTCGAAATATCCGAAACTCTTGAGGCCTTTTAAGTATTAATTCGGCTCTGGTAAGATGCATTAACTATTCTCTAATATCCAGCAAATATTCTTAAAATAATCGTCCTATCTTTGGTATTGAAATTTTCGTAAATATTCATTTGCAAAGAGATGAAGTGTAATTGATCATAAAATTTTTTGTAAGAATAACCATGCACTTATATTTAATCTGCTAAATTTCCAAGCTATTTTTTGAAATGTACTCAGTATGAAAATAAAACGTTCATTCTTTGCATCAGAAAAAAATTCACGTTACAAACATTTTTTAAATGTGATATCTCAATTTGTATATTTGTACAATTTTTTTTTAATAAAAAGAGATTTTTTTAAAAAAAGGAGAAACAGAACTTTTGCTGATATTTTAAACACACATTTAACATTTCAGGAAAAATTGTATTTTAAATAAAACACTATTTTTTTTTAAAAAAATTATAACTATTTTAAAATAGTTATAAACTTTTTTTTTTCAATACCTAAAAACATATCCATTTTTTTAAATTTTTTTTTATCTTCATTTGTCTCTTTTTCAAAATGGCTTGTTTCAATCTCAAAATGTTGTTAAATGTCCTTTTCCGGCATGTCCCATTGTTTATCCCGACTAGTCAAGTTTACCAACTCCAGGTCATGCTTATCGTGGATTATTTTGATAAACATCTCGCGAACTTCTTTCATTAGAATTTTGAAATGTTTTAAACATTCATTTTATTCCCGCACGATTACCCTAAATGTTCTTACATTATTAAGGAGGTTTTATTAAGTATGTCAAAAACGGGTCAAGAATGTAAAATGAAAGAGAGAAGAGCTTAAGATTATTGTTTGTTGAATTTGAGCAATTTTACGTTTATTGAAGATACTTACTCGAAAGACGCTACAGAACAACATTCTAATTCGAAATATTAGTATTTTTATTTTCCATTATTTCATAAATTTTCCGAGATCGTTCATATCGCCATAGATTATGTACAACACTGTTGAAATGAAAGGAGTCCTCCGAAAGAATATGGCGCACTTTATAAATATGGCGTACTTTGGTTTATTTGACATGTATATTGCTTTTGAAAAATACCTTTAGTTATTAAATTTAGAAATTATTTAAAAGCCGTGAATGTATGCGCAAGATGTGTTAACAATATCCCACCTTAATTTTTCGTGCTGAAACAAATGAAGCAATGGTGGCATGCTTTTATTTCATAGGTTGGTGATCTTAATGCCCATGCATTAATTCTGTCCTTTCCACACGAAAGTTGTCAGTCGCCAGCAGACCGCCATTGAGTGAGAAAATGTAAGTGAGCGGAGCGTCATCGGATTTCCGTTTTTGACAAAATGGTAGAAAAACTTGAAACACGCTACTGCATCAAATTTTGTGTAAATTTTGCCGGTTCCCTTGTTGAAATGAACCAGAAACCAAGCACTTCTTAGGGGACGAAGCAGTAAACACCACACTGATGTAGGGGAGTTAAAAATCGCTTTAATGGTGTCACACATCAATGAATAATGAAATTAGTTTGTACGTCCTCAACATCCAAAAATGCGATCGTCATTGACCAAATGAGGACTAAGATGATGCATGTTCATTGAATCATGATCGGAGAATTTATATAGCAAGCATTGGGTCCTATAACTGCATTTTGACCGAGGGTATAAGATTTTGGATAATCTTAGCAAGTTGCTATTTTTAAATGTTTTTTTTTTTAAATTTTATAAGTTCGTTGAACGACTTTTGAAAAGATTTTCTAAAAGTAAACAGTTGGTTTTTTTACTGTTTTTATAACATTTTCCAATAATTGAAGATCTCTCCTCACTCTTCATTTAATAGGTAAACTCCTGGTGGTGTCCTTGCCATTCAGGAAGGTAGAGACATCCGATCCACTATTTGTATACTTGCTAGTGATCACATTTAGTCTTACCTCTGTTAAGACACATATTAGTCAGGGGAAGAAAGTTATTCCTACCTGTACCAGTTGTAATTTTTCCCAAGTTTCTCCTAAGGATCTTTTAAATTATATGGGGCTTGACGGAGAACATATCATTATTTCAACTCATTTTGTTCATGATTTGTTGAAGATTTTTACCTCTTGAGCTTGGTCTCGTCGAAGGCATAATATTTTCACAACATAAGCCACAACAGCATAATATTTTCAATTATAATGCTTTTTATAACTATCTTTTCAAAATTTTCAAAATTGTTTCCATAAATATGTTCACTACAAATAGAGATTTAACACTTTTAAATGGTTTCATAAAATATATCCCCAAAAACCTTTTATCAAGAATAAGATAACTTCCACGAACAAGGTCCTAGCTAAAAGCAATATAATAACTCCTAGAACCCAAAAGTTTCCATGAGTTTTTTTTCTTATGTTTGATCACAGTTTTGAAATTCGTGAATTAAAGAAAGCAATTAATCCATTTGATTTTGCATTGAAGCTTAAAGTTTTAAAAAAGTACGTTTTTCCCCCAAGAGACAGTTCCAATAAAATATCTCCATTAACTGTTTCATTAAAACTTATGAATGGAATTCAGTTATTTCCGAATCATTTTTCAAAGAAGATTACATTTGTAATTCAGTCTTTCATTTGATATTTTAGAAAAACGGGTTCATTTTCGTGATGGAAACACTTTTCTTCTTAAAACTTCTTTTTGGGTGGTTAATGGTCTTTTCTTTAAATCATCTCGCAAAGTGGGAAGTCCGGTAGTGATACGACAAAACCCTATTTTCTAAAATGGAAAACTCTCCAAGTAATTCATGAAGACATTACAGGACAGAATTGGGGAAAAGAAAATAAAAGATTAAATAAGCTATTCGCCTTTTTCATGTTGTAAAAAGAGGTAATAATAGTGTTTGGAAAGAAACATTTCTGGTCTTTAATACAAACCATTGCGAATGACATCCGCAACAATAAAATGTGTACAAATTTATCGTCTGAGACATTATCTTTCGAAAAAATCGTCTGCTCAGGAAATGCAGACATTTGATTGGAAAGGTGTAACGAATGTTTTTGTATTGCAAGACTATATATAGTAGAGATTAAATACAGAGAAGTGTATATTTACTAACCATATAAACTGAGACTGAAAAAAAATGACTGATTGTTAAGCAGGCTTATCCAGTAACAAATATTTCGAAATAAATAATACGGCTGATTAGTTAACATTTATTTTGTTGAACGTATACATTAAAGTAAATTGGTTTGTATTTGATTAACTATTATTACAACTCATATTTTTTTTTTTTTAAAAAAAAAAATCTTGTTTAGCAGAATTTCTTTTGTAATATATAGAAATAATGATCGACTATACCAGGAAAAAATTAATCTCTATAAATTGTATGCTTAAAATTATTTCTTTCAAATATACAATGGCTCATATTTTTTTCCCAGACATTTGCGTTTTTGACTTCCAGTTGCAAAAAGCGTGCAATAAATATTGAAAAAACGACAAAATAATTTTCCTCATAAGCAATTATTAATGTATTTCATTATATATATATGTAGAACGGGGGTGATGAGATTGTACATCCCGAATCTACAATGATTTGCTATTACACAGGGGAATAATTCCATTATCGGATTCTATGATGACTTCGTACCAATTCAATGATGATGTTTCAAGTAGTTTTACTTAAGTTTATTAGAAGAGATGGTGAAGAGAAATATATACACGTTAATCTATATACAGGTTATCTCTATTAGGAGTAACAGTTCTTCTGAGACAGATAGATGGCGACTTAATTAATCTTATCCCATATCGGCGATGGACATCGGAACGCGCTCTGGCGTTCGGAGCTTACTTCCGACGCGGGTAATGCGATGGAGAAGAGAAGCGGAAAGTGGAGGAAAAGAGAGCGAGACCTAAATGTCGCTCAGTTTTCTTCCGGAATAGGGGGCG
Source organism: Nephila pilipes (assembly GCA_019974015.1). Lineage (NCBI taxonomy): Eukaryota > Metazoa > Arthropoda > Arachnida > Araneae > Nephilidae > Nephila > Nephila pilipes. The sequence goes on from BMAW01049345.1 coordinate 257,232, forward strand.
TTGCATGAGCTATCACATGACGCTGATTCTTGTGCCATCTATCGAGTAACTG
>BMAW01049345.1:262283-286256 GCA_019974015.1 Nephila pilipes
TATATTTGAAATAAAATTATTGAAATACATAACTTAGTCTTTTTTAAATCTCTCACTTTCTCTCAACAAAGCACAGATTTTTGTCATCGAAAGTGGTCTTAAACTTTCTGTCATGTAATCGAAATAATGAGAAAAGCATTGAAGAAAAGTATTCGAATTGGTTTGTGTTTACAATTCCAATATAAAGAATGAGAATAATCACAAAAGGCAATGCATTGTCTTATAAAATATATGATATCTGTAAAAATAAGCAATGGAGATTAACGGAAAAATTATAAAGTGCTTACATTAAGTTGACGTATGATACATTGTTCACGCGTGTCTAAGGAATTAATAGAGATTTTAAAAGAAATTATTGAAATTATTCAAAAAATTAGAGTCCTCAGGGGGCTGGAGAATTCAAAACTATACCACCAATGATTCAAACATTTATTTATGCATTCAGTCCTCTTTTTAATAACGATCTCCAATATTTGGGGAGTAAGAAAATTAGCAGGATACTTTAGAAAGCAATTTTTCTATAAACTGATGAAAATTATGTTTTTCAGTGTGATTCAATTACAGTCTAGCTATTTTGTGTGCTCTATATTTATATTATTATGTTATATTTAATGAAATAGTAAAACGACTCATTATAATTCGCTTCTGCTGCATCCGGCTCCAAATAAAGAATGGACTGAAACTAGTCCAAAACAAAGCATTTGGATACTGCACTTACACAATTAATTTCGAACATTTTAGTAGATGTAATCTTTTTAACTCGTAAAGCAGCTCATTTTTTTTCTGGGTAAATTTTTATATTTGCATTCTATCGTATTATTTTAAAGTTAAGTTGACTGTCCATAAGGGATGACTATCCATGAAAAAAAGATACAAAATAACTTAATGAAATATATTCAAGTATTTAAATAACAACTACAAATGCAAAGTATAATTATTATTAGTGCTTTATAATGGCATCATTTTAACAAAAAATAATGCACATAAATTTTGAATCTGAAACTAGATATGATGGTAGCTGTTTACCCCTTTGTTTTCTGTAATTCTTAAAAAAATTATTATTTTATATTTTCGAAGTTTTTTCGGTGCATGAAATATTTCTATCAGTTGTATTTTGACGAATTGGAAAGCTTTATACTTCTTGGGAATCAGTACGATGCTAGAAATATCTATTTTGATTAAAGAACACTCAAAGAGAGACTATCCCTTTTCTGTTTGAAAAAAAAATACACGTAGACTTGATAGCACAAAATTGAAGTCTCTAGACTTTCCAGCTGCGTTTCATAATTTTTATAGCAGAAGCTCTGTAGGAGGTGTGCAATAAATGCCATTTTTTAAAAACTTTATCATCGTCTGAAATTAGACCGAAGTACTTTGACTTTTCTTTTGCTTTTCGGTATCAATACGTTACGATGCAGGAAAAATATTACAGCTACTTTATAGCTTTTAATTTTGGGGAGGGAAAGGTATCCGCGGTTCTTTCACTGTCTCTCTCGCTTGCTGCATCAGATAGCGTAAAAATTCCTGTACTTGTTTTCGGTATCTTGACATTTCAACTACGCTGATTAACTGAAAAATCGCCTGAAATTTTGCGCATTTCTTTTAATAGAGTAGAATAAAAAATACGCAGGGTAATTACACATTTTTGGAGTGATTTCGACTCTATTTCTTAAAAGTTTAAAATATAAAGACTGACTTTTTAAATGTTCTATCTGATAACCTGGTTTTTGAACTATTAGTTTGTATCGTGTTTTCCTTGGTACGGGTGGCTTTCGTAAAATTTCCAGGGGTATTTATTGTTTGCCATTCCTCTTCTACTTTCCAGAGTCCACTCACTGTGATGAGTTTGCGCTTCGAAATAGCTCTTTTCAACAGACTAGAGGCGCAATACTCCTCGTCAGTAAGTGAAACGTTAGGGTAATTTAATATTTGTCGAATTAAAAATTTGTTACAGCAGACTTATTCAAAGAAATAACGGGTAGAGGAATATTCATCTCTTAACCACCAATACCTGTGATTATACATATCCATTCATTCAATTTTAAAAAAAATGTGACATCATTTTTATTCAAATTTCATCCTTAATTTCGTATGACGTCAAATAAACACTGTAAATCGATAAGACTACTTCATTATCTTGTTAATGTTTATTTCTCACGTTTCCATTACATTTATAGAAATTTTGTTATCAACGCTTTTTGTTTGTGTATGTTCTCATGAGGCACAAACAAAGAACAGAACAAATAAATAAGATATTATCGACAATATATACTTATCAGAGAATATGATGTGATAATTTTCTGATTATAAAATTTACATTATACACGTTTTCTCAAAAATCAGATATTTACATTAATAAATTAAAACAGAAATCGTTTCATACTGTTATTTTAAAAAATGAAAGACAGAAAGAAAAATTCTTAGACCCCCAAAATGTATTTGCAACTCTCCATCCAAATAAAAATTATTCTTGTTTTCATTTTCTTCATATATAGAGAGTGTTCGGTATATTTCCCAAAAGGAAAACTGGTGATTTCCCCTTTTATAGAGGAATTCCAAGAAAATTAACATTTCATTCTGTACCTTTACCCACTGGAATTTCTTTCATGTATTGTAATAAAACTTTTGAGGCCCTGATATGATTTGAAAGTTAAGAGTTAGATCAGTGATTGCATTATTTGACCACCATGAGAGTCTATTGGAGCAACATCAGGATCAGCGGAGTTCGATTCGTGATCCTGACTCTGCCAAAGGTCGTTTTGCAGAATTCGCGGGTGAACAGCTGAAATGAACCTTTGAGTTATATATGAAGGGGGATGTGAAATGGGGTAGAGAAAAAGGTACGCGTTTCATCATGAATTGTGGCTCAAAATTATGAGATCGATCACAAGAAATATGTTTCAAAGATTCTGATACGATGGTAACTGAAACAGATCAATCAATTTCATTAGAAATTTTTTGATTGCTTTTAAGTAGTAAATTCCCTTTCACACTATTCAAGAAGAAATTTAAAAAAAAAACATAAGACAGAAAAAAGTATGCAAAAGGTACTATATTTCTTCACTACCTGATGATATTCATGAAGATATTTTTCATTGGACTTTTGAACTCTTGGTGAAATACATTCAAAAATTATTTGTTTTTCTGTTTTAGTAAAAAAAAAAAAAAAAAAATACGATAGAGATGTATGTATTCAACTGTTCATCAGTGACCGCGGTAACCTAATGGTCATGGTTTCAGACACGTGGCCGGCGGTTTTCGTTGAGTCGCGGGTTCGAGCCTTGGCCACTAAAGACCCGTCTTGTAGCCGGGACTGATGCACGTTAAATCTGTCGGGCCCCAAAGTCCTCCCATTGGCTTGGTGTGGAAGTTAGGGGAGGAGGTACCAGCTCAGGTGTCGTCCCTGTCATTTGACAGAGGTTCAATATTACGAGGATCGTCGCAATAGCCCTCGTGTTGCTTCTAGTTGCTTCTATTCCGCGTGTTAATAAAACTAAACTTAACTGTTCATCAACAGAAGCAACGGTAGACGAGTGGTGAAAATCGCGAGCTCGTGGCCGTTATTATTTACTGTCGAGTCGTGGGCTCCAGTCCTGATTTTCTTAAAGACCCGTCGTGCAGCTTGACTGATGCACGTTTAATATGTAGGAGCTCATGTTGGTGAGATATGGAAATTAGTAGAGGGGATGCCAACTCAAATGTTCTCGTCCTTCGACCATGATTCAAAATTACGAGGTTCGTCACTAATAACTCTCCCGTTTCTTCTGAGTAAATAAATAAATAAATTTAACTATATAATGTGTTCATTAGTAAACATCAAGACGACCAATATCTACAATGGGGCCTAAAACTGCATTACACTCTCAAAATGTTAAAGAAATGTAAAGTTATTCCCTCCTAAAGGGAACGGTTTCACAAATAACAAAATCATGAATTGTACATTCCCATTCAGATCAGAAAAAGACATAAAATATATGCTCAGAGGGGCATCCAAGAGGTACCGTTGCCCAGATTACACAAACAACTGAAAAAAAGCTGTCGCCTTTCTTATGAAATTACTAGTTTTATGGTAAATTGTGATTGTTGCAACTACGATTATCGCAATAAGATCTTCAGAGTCCGCAGGTGTCTCTTAACCAACAATTTTATGTTGTTCATGGAGAAGAAATACAGTGATTTCGTTAATTCTCTTTATTTATTTATTTATTTCATTATTGAAAACTCAATTTGAATGTTTAACATTATTCTTCTCCTAAACACTAAATAGAACGCGGTTTTAGGTTCCCATGTTTATATTAATAATCTTAATTGGTATTCTTATTTTGTTGAAGCAGTTTACAACACGCTGCGTATGTTAGTGATTTATTTATATACAACATTTTATTTATCAATAATACTTTCAATATAATAACTGAAAAAAGTAATTTGTTGTTCTAAAATGCATTAGCAAATTTCACGTCACTAGTGATTGGCAAAATATGATTCAACAAGTCCAGTAAATTCTCTCTCATTGTTAAAAATCTTTTGGCGATTCAGAAAGGACAATTATGCGTGTTAAATTAATGTATCGACGAATAATATACTGAGCTATCCAGGATACATGTGTTAAGCTGTCGCAGGACATGTCGCTAACATGTGCAGGATACATTTGTTACGAGAATGTGGTCTTTCAAAAGTTCTGGAAAATTATCAGAAAAATTACCATGTCAATTCCGAAAGAAAAACGAATCTTCTTGCTCTAAAAACTTTATTCGGAAAACATTAAATAGCTGCTCAATATCTAGAATGAATAGATCATGTTTCGAGATGAAACTAAAATTATTTGTAGCGTGTAGAAAATTTTTCCCTTTAATGCGTTTAAACTCATTTCCAAACTATTCATAATTTATTTTTGAATGAATAACAGCCCGCTAATATTAATACATTTTATGCATCAAGAATTACACGTAATAATTGAATACTTCATGTATAGTTGAATTCATGTAATAAGGTAATTTTCATTGATTAATAGTATAATTAATATCGTACTTAGAAGCAATACGAGGGATATTGGCAACGACCCTTATAATTTTAAAACTCGGTCAAGTGACGAAGACAACTCTCGAGCTGACACCTTCTTCTCTCTATTTACACAACAGACCAACGGGAGGGCTTGGAGCTGTGACATATTTAATGTGCATCAGTTCCGCTATATGGCGGGTCTTTTGTGACATCAGGATTCGAACCCATGATTTGACGGAAACAACATCTGTGTCGAGCTCGTGACCATGATTACTAGAGAGAGAGACTTCTGTGATCATACAATAAGATAATGATGAAATAAATATTAATTTGTAATTGAATTTTGTGAACGGATAACAGAATTAGTTTATTTTTAAGCTTTTGAGATTAAATTGTGTATAATTATAATATTAATATTTATATTTACCATAACTATTATAGTTATAGCGGTGAATGTTGCACTGAATAAAAATAACCTTTTTTATTTCTTAAAGTAAATTTTCTGCTTACACTCATGGGAAGAAAATTCATACTTTTTAAATTTATTTTTCTTCGTCAGATCATTGTCTTATTTTCTTTAAAACCATTGTCAAAAATTTATTTCAAGCTCCTAAAATGCAATTTTAAAACTCATTGTAAGCATAAAGTTCGAAACAGCCTCTAAAATTTATTGTTCAGTAAAATTATTGTTTCCATGAAAATTCTGAGATTTTTTTTTTTCAGATACAAAGCATGCAATACTTCCGTTTTATGAAGACAGTCATAGAACAGAATTTCTATAAAAGCGACTTGACAGATCGTAAGAAAAATTATGAGGGTGAAATTCTTATTTTCTGCACGAGAGTTTTTTTTTTAAAAAAAAAAGAGAGAGAGAGAGAGAGACAAGCATTCATAGAGAAAACACGAGAACTTTAGTGCACGTACGATAGCATACTCTGCATTCTTTTGCGAATTGTGACTTCATATTTTCATAAGACTTCTAAAAAGTAGAAAAGGATTCCATTTACAGATTATTTTTGAGTTTCCTCTTGAAACAGTTTTTGATAATTTACAGGGAACCTGTTCTTAATGAGCAAAAATTACAGTTGTGATACTATTGTGAGAAAGTAATTAAGTTATGTGTAAATATATTCAGATCTACTGTTGTAGTGAAAATTTCAAAATGTATATAAAAATTCATATATATATATGAGCATCAATTAGTGTATTGAAGAAACGAATTAATAAAACATACACTATAAATAACTTTGGGATAATTAAACCCATCATTTAAGTCTGTAAATCCTCTGATAATGTTTATGCGCTATAAACTGTATGTATCTGCAATTTCCATTTGTAATATTCCTTTGTCTAAGAAAGCATTAAATTTAAAAGGTTAGTAAGAGTTGTAATGATATAAATTGACACAGTAATTTCTTCACCCATTTGTTTTTGCCTCCAAAATTCGTATTAATAACTCGTTTCTCAACACATTTCCCTGAGAGTCCGCTAATACACCGGCAAGCTCAATTACTGTAAATCGAAGAGCAAAACACAGTAGCCTTAAAATATAATAAGTGTGTCAAGTATAGTAAGCACTTATTATTAAGAAGTTAAAGAAAAAGATCAAAGCATTAAAAAAATATTGATATTGTTTATTGCAAAATTGCAATACTAAACTTAAATGACCTTTTAAAGTCGAGGTGAATACAAAGCATGATTCTTAAAAAATAAATAAAAGAACTGTTAGTGAGAACTATCATTTGCCCTAACTGTCTAATCATACTTTTTTTTTTAAAAAAAAAGAAAAGTCTGGATTATTTCTTCGCATTTTCAGTAAAATGCTGAAAATTTCCAGACTTCTTTTTGATATCTCTTTGGTGACCGCGATAGCCTAGTGGTCAATGTTTCGGATTTGTGGCCGGCGGTTTTCGTTCAGCCACTGGTTCGATCCTTGGCCGCTAAAGACCCACCGTGTAGTCGGGGCCCAAAGTCCTCCCGTTGGTGTGGAAGTTAGGGGGAAAAAAGGGGGAGGGGGTGCCAGCTCAGGTGTCATCCTCGTCATTTGACCGAGGTTCAAAATTACGAGGTCCGTCGCCAATAGCCCTCGTGTTGCTTCTAGTGCGACGTTAATAGAAACTAAACTAAAACTAAACTTGATATCTCTTTGCACAATAACACTGCAATGGTCGCCACGCTATACGGTGCATTAGATGTACTAACATCATTCTGAGGAGCTCCTGCGGCAACGTACCTCATAATTCTGAGCCTCCGTCTAGTAACGAAGACGACTCTTGATCTAGTATCTCCTTCAAACTTCTTCACCGTTCCAAAGGAACGACTTGGAGCTGCTTCATATTTAACGTGCATCAGCTACGCAACACTGTGGGTCTTTAGTGGCTTCAAGACTGGAACCCATGACTCGACAGGCAAACCTGACATCGAGTCTGCGATGATGACCAAAAGGCTATCGAGGTTAATAAGATGCATTAGAGGTCGCTTCGCGCTTGTGAAATATACGATTAACTTTTTAACATTTAAATTTGGGTTGTCGAGCGAATAAGTACACCAAACCTGGAACAGTACACTTAATTTGCAAACAAGGTTTTATTTATTATGTATAAACAAGTCTATGTGTCTACAATTGTGTATATGCTTCGTGCTCTACAAATAGCCTGTAGCGAAAACAGAAAATCATATATCGCAGAATACTGACGCAACCATTACAGTGTTAAGTCAGTAAATCGTATTTGATCATATTTGTCTGAAATGTTTATTTAGCAACGATGCTGGCAGAAATGAACAGAAAAAAAAAAAAAAAATCATCAATCCTACCTAACAAACGGGCATCAGCCAATAACAATTAATAAGATAAATGGCCTTGGATTCAACATCAAAATAAAAGGTGACATTTATTTGCATTTCGTGAGAACGCTGAGGATAACTGTCGAATTCTTATTCAATAACCAGGAAGCGATTATAATCCATCAAAATATTTCAAAGGAGACATTAAACTCTAATAGTTTATTTTCGCTTCATGTTTTTGTGTTTTTACCTTGTAGTCGCACGAGATTGAAGTTTCTTATTCCCCCATAGCTCGTTAAATCAGCTGTCTTATACATTTTATAAGTGCATGCACTGAAATATAATTCGATAGCCTTGAATGATGAAATTATACTGAAAGGGTTACCGATATGAACTTTCCTGAATTGTGTTGAAAGGATAAAAAAAAAAATTGTATTTAAATTTTTTAAATTAAGAACGAGGTTTAAACTTTGTTCCAACTATTTCGATATGTACGAGGGTTTACCGTTAAGTTTTAATTATTACTAAAATCAACCGAGAAGTACTAGATAAAATTTATTCTTCATATTAATTTATCATTGTGTATTTAATGCTGTAAATTATAGCTATTGATTTTGATAAGTTTACTTTGAGGAAGTCGTAGATTAAAGTAATCCTTATTATCGCAAAGTCTTATTGAGGTGTGGAAATTAAGAGAGGGAGGTGCCAACTCAGTTATCATCCTCGTCACTTGACTGAGGTTCAAAATTACGAGGTTCGTCACCAATAGCCCTCGTGTTGCTTCTAGTGCAAAGTTAATAAAACCAATCGATCAAAGTCTTATTTATTATCCCGAGGTATCGTAAAGTTTTAATTATTACTTAAAATAAATTAAATATAAATTTAATTGTTGCTTACTGTTCTTTTAAGAATTCTCTCTCTCTGCATAATCATTATTTAAAATTATAAGTTTCTCCCACCGTTTCTTGACCTTTCGAAAACCGATTATGCAGAACTCGACTGATTGAACTCTACTTTCTCCATATTGCATGTTACTTCTATCTATGGCTTCCTGAAACCAAATAAATCAACATTAATAGCTGTAATTTACAACATTATGTACTTAAGGATCAATTAATAAGCAGAATACATTTCATCCAGATTTTATCCTCTGTTACTTCTAAGTATATATAATAATTAAAAATTTTCGGTATCTCTACGCTGTGGTGGAAGCAGAAAATATCGGCAGGGGGTGGAGAGGGGTGCAAAGTAATGTTTCTTAAGGATTTATTTATTAACTCATGACAAGTACATATAAAAACAGGTACACAGAAAACTTTATTTGATGAGCTTAAATAAACTATAGTAATAACACTATAGTAATTTTCAGGCGTGCTTCTTTGCAATACATCTAGAACCTCTTCATGATTTACTTTCGTGTCTTTGTTTATATGCAGCATACTGGGATCATTCAGCTTCTCTTGACATAGATGTCTGTATTTTTTTTAAAAGCGCTAAAGGATTTTTCATCTGGGTCAATTATGATTGCTTCAACAAAAATAAATTTTAAAAAGTATTGAAACAGTTTTAGAAAACACACCGAAGAAAATTTGAAAGCTTCCGTATGATTGTCAATTTTTTTGATATGTTTATTCAAAGTTCTTTCCACAAAACTGTCAAAAAGGGGCCTTTATACTTGGCAGTAAGTCACATTCATATTTTCGAAGCGGTATCAATAATATCTTCATCGGGAAAATTGGATTTAAAGTAATATTTGGTAACTACTTTTTACAACTTCTACATGGTATTATTACCTTGTTTATCAAAGCGGAAATTTAGCTTGGAAATAAGAGAATTCGGATAAAATAAATATATATTTACTCGAAAAAGTCTATAGGATCAGTCATGCGAGTATTAGCACGATTTTGTTGAATAGCAGTATTTCTAGGAATCCTTATTTCAACATCCATTTTCTCAGCGATACTCTTTGTTTCTTCCAATATACTTTTAAATTTATTTTCAGAGCTGTTTCGAATTCTATTTAACGTGATTTCCCTGCCATGACCATTGACACTCCATTGTTGTTGTCAAGATTGGATTTCTCCAGCTGAATTGACTGAGGTAGCATAATTGCTGAAAAGTTTGGAACAATTTTATCGCTTGATAAGAACTCAAATTTATGAAGTGACTGGGTTTTGCTTGAGGAATGTGAGTTTTTACTTCTTATCTCATCCAGAGCGCAAACGACTGCAGGCAATATTTCTAAAAAATGTAGAATCCCATCGTGTCCAAAATCCATCGTACCGAATACCAAAGTTTGAATCCTTTAGTTTCGCACATTTTTTTTTTTTTTTTTTTTTGTGCCTTTGATGTTCTTTGTGTTGGTAAAATTTCGACAACTTTCATACTTAGAAGTTGTGCTTTTAAGGTGGATTCTAGTAATTATTTACACTTGTCACTATACCGACGTTTCTTATAATGGGCACAGTACTTTCTTTGTCCAGAGCAAAGTTCAGCTGATGATTTGCACAATAGATTTAAATAGGAAGATGCTGCATATTTGATATACTTGCTTGGACCCCTTTTAACACATCACTCATATTGGAACAGTCATCGTAGACCTATCCGCGTAAGAATGATATAATCAAATCTGCAGCTTTCAATATTTCTTATTGCATTTGCCAATTTTCACCACTTACGTTCATTACTTTTAGGTATCCAAGGAAATTTTCTTCGACGGCACACGTTTCTTGATCAAAATACCGAATACCAAATAAGAGCTATTCGAAAATACTCAAGTTGGTCATCTCGTCCATCAATGTAGAACTGTGAAATTTTTACTTTTTTTACAAATCTGTTTTGAATAATTTGAATCAGTTCTTTTTGCATTGTTTTACTCGTAATAGTAGCGTCAGGATCCGCTGTATATAATTGCTGTTCAAAAATTTTGGCGTCCAACATGGATCTTGATCCATGGCATCCAATTTGGCCTACATCTATTCGAAACTTTAACAAAGCTTTAAAATTTCCTTTGTTTATTATGGTTTCATCGCCGTATCGTTATTTAAAAAAAAATAGATCTGTCGTTCCGATGACCTCTTAAAGGGACATTTTTCACACAGCAAAATATTGTACTTTTAATTATTAGTAGTAATTTTTGTCTGTTACTTTTCATTCCGTTTTGTATAGCGTTATCTAATGCCGAATTCAATATTTATTTTTTTATCCTCAACTATGGCAACGAAATTCTAAGATTTAATGACATTGATTTTATGATTGTTTTTTTTTATGTGTTCTAAAATCTTTAGTATCTTCATTTGAAGACAAAGGTGTGGTCACCAATTTTGCTAATTTATCACTATTTCGACTACAGTCAATCGTTCTAAATACCACACACTCACAAACACCATCATATTTATTCTGCAGGATAGCTATGGAAATTCTTTAATCCAATGTGATTCAAAAGATTAATTTTTCTTTCCTTACGCAACACACGGACATTTGAAATTTTTATTTGGCATAATCGTCGCATTTAAAGTCCGTATTGTCGTCGTACAAACCAATGTCTCTAATATATTTACAATTAGTAAAAATCGTGACAGAGAGAGCATTAGAAGTTGAACTATTTAAGCTACATTCTCTGGAAACTTTTCAGGCCCAGACACAAATGTATGGTGTTCTACCCGCCGCTGCCTCTACTAGTTAAAGTATTCATATCTTATTAATAATCACCGGTCAATTTCAAAACATCATAAGGAATTAGATAACAGTAATATAACTTACAGCTAAAGTTTTTGAAACAGTATTTATCCAAATTATAAATCTATTTCCTTAATGCAGCTTTGTCTTCTTTTTCATATTATAAGGCCAGATCAACATACGAATTGAGTTTTTGAATTATTTTAATGAACATTCACCCACGAGTAGTGTCTCTTATTATTTTGAATTTCCTTTTTTAAAATCCAAAATGTGTCTACTTTTACCAAATAAGATTCACAAATGTGTTTAAGGTAACGTAACGAAATATGCTTAATATAAATTCGTATAACTGTTTATATGAAATTAAATTGCATGTAATACAACTCAATGCAATTAACAGTAATTAAATGCAGTTGCCTTAAGATTATTAATTGTTCATGAATTCACTTTTTCCAGTCTCTTATTATATTTTTTTACACCATCGAATTTAATGGTGTTACATTAGATAATGTAATCCATTATATTCCGTAGTGTAAGAAAAATTTAATAAGAAATATTTATTAAATTTAAAATTTTAATAAAAATTTAATGGAAAAAGTTATTACAGAGAAATAATAAACTGTCAAACTGAATAGCTATAATTCTGCGGACATTATTTTCATTAAACTCACATTTATAGTTTAATATATCAGTTGTTAGACATTTTCAAGAAAATGTTAATAGTTTCTGTATAAGCTTCGCATACACTTTTTAAGGAAAAATACGGGGAAAAAAATAGGATAATAAAAGTATTCATATACTCTGTGGAATTTTTTCTCATTTAGTTTACAAAATTCTGAAAGTTTTAGTCGGAAAGAAAATATCACCAAAATTCGTAAAAGAGAGAGGTTTGAAATGAAAAAAAATTCACTAATTTTTTAACACTGGTAAAAAAAAATTTCAAAAGGAAAAAATTTGACTCATCTACATTTTGAGAAAAAATGTTACATTAATAATATAAAAATCAGAAGCGACTTTAGAAGCTACTTATCTATTTACTATTTGAAGCTCATTTATATTTTGATTGATTTATTCAGAATGATTTATTCTAAAATTTATCTTTTCTAAATACTTCTTGAAAAGATCAAACGTTTATAAACGAAGTTGTTTATATAAATGTGATAAGTACGGAATGGAATTTTCTAGTTTTGTAAGTAGAAGGATTCATGTTACATGAACTGAATACATTGATATCGTTAATTGCATTTCTTACAGTGAAAATATCACCCAACACTGTAGCTGACACGGTATTAACTTAAAATATGACGAAGTTCTTAGTTCGGTAATTAATTCAGCTGTCATTTGCATTATCTTTCCTTTTCGCTAAGTTTTTCTTTTCTTTTTTTTTGGTATTGATTATATAAGCTGAGGTTTACTTTTGTCATAACTCTCAACATGAAAGAGATAAGGGAAGAGAGCTTATAAGTTAATTAAATAAAAAGAATCATTTAGTTTTTGCGTGCCTAGCTCATTACGAACTCTGAATCTATTTACGTTTGTTAAGCTCCTTAAGAATAGACTTTGTTCTGTAATAATACAAACCATGCATAAATGCTTTTTGGCGACGTACACAACACACCTATGTAAAAAAGTGGAAATATCTCAAAACAAGTAACACTCTGTAAAGGCAACTGTATCACAATTGGTTGACAATAGCTGCAACGTTCGAATGATACAAATATTTATCCCGGTCATTAGCCGTGAGTACAGAAAATTGTGAGAAAGAGCTTAAATTGCAGACATGTCCAAGACAATTTAATGGCGCAAAGTCGTGACCGGGGTCGGAGCGAATGGTACGCTGATTAATCTGGTTGTTGTGATTTTTAGCAAGCTGCAGGACTTCATATAACAGCGCAACAAGTGAAACAAAGCGTCCGGAACGCAGCTGTGTAAATTAAACGTGAAAGCACGATTATAGGTAAACGACGCTGTGATCCCTTTATATTTGGCAAGTACAGAACAGCACAGAATTGAGTTCACAACGAAAAGGATTTTTGTATAATATTACTTCCTGTTGTGTGTTCACCACCAGACGTGACTCAGATAGGATTTGTGTTTTTAACTCAGTTTCATGAATAATTTTAACAGATGAACCGATAGGCGTTGAGAATTAAATAAGACACGCGTGTTCATCGTTTACAGCTTCTTGACGACTTATGAACATTCCACTCTAGTGATCACAAAAAATTTGCAAAAAAATAATCTCAGGTTTTATTCTTGTTTTGAGTTCGTCAAATAGAGTTATTTCATTGATTATTTATTGACGTCACACTTGGAAGCAACGCGAGGTCTATTGGAGACAGACTTCGGAATTTTGAACCTCGGTCAAGTTGGCAACTCCTTCTCCAAATTTCCACACCACGCCACAGGAGAACTTGGGACCTCGACAGATTTAGCGTGCATCAGTTTCACTAAGCGGTGGGTCTTTGGTGGCATCAGGACTCGAACACGTGCCTTGGAAAGAACGCTGGCCGTGAACTCGTAACCATGACCACTCGGCTTCCATGGACACCTCTATCAAAGGGGCAATTATGTTGATTTCAGTCTCTTTGAATAGATACCTTAAGGTATTTAAATCTTATTAAGAGATACTGAAAAAAAGTTTCAAAAATAAGATTGGGGTAGAGAAATAAATGAAAATAGAAATATTCTTTGTTAGTAATCATTGAGGTTTCAAAGGTTAGCTTGTGCTCAGTGAAAGATAATTTTATAACAAGGGAAGAATAAAAAGAAAATTTTATCTCCTCTCTTCTGTAAACTGCCTTTTTCAGTAGGGAAACGGGAAACAGTACTTTGGGGGGGGGGAAACAAGTTGTAGTGCAATCAAAATGATTTTTTTCCATTCATAGAATTCAAAATCCAAAGGTTCTTGCTACAGTTCTCAGTAGGCAGAAGAAAATAGCGTTAGCAAGTTGTAAAACAATCCAAGACAGGGACCAATGGGAAGCAGATCTTCTAAGAAAGCAGGTTTTGAAATTCCAGTTTCGAGTGCTATAAGAGAAAATACTACGGATGAAAAAGAATTAGTTGAACTTTTCAAAATTAGTGGAAATGTTTAAAAGTTGTTGGAAATTTGTGTACTGAAGACACCAATGACGAAATAAAATCTTTTATTTTTAACTGTTGTTGATGTTGTGAGCTTTAAAAAAAGAATTTGGAAAGCACCAAGGAAAACGAAAAGTGTGACATAAAAACTATATGGATGCCTTGAAATACACCTCCTAAATAAAAAAAAATCATAATAAATTTTGGTGACATTGAAGAAATTAATATCATTAGTGACTCTCCATGTGGAGAAAAATGCTGGCAATGCACAGATTTTCAAACAAACCCTTGCGATGGGTTATTTTCAACAAATTTCTACAAGTACGAAATTCTATTGTTCATTTCCTACATTTTTGTAATAACAGGTCAATTGAAAAGTCTCCAGCCTGACACATAGATGGCGCTACTAGAATTAAATCCATATGTTTTTTAGTTAGCCCTAACCCTCAAAAGATGCGTGAATAAATTTGACAGCTGTTGGATCATTAGTTTGTGAATTACAGCATTTTGAGTGAAGTAACTTTTGTTATTGTGAAAAAAATGGATAAAAAGGAATTTCGCGTGTTGATAAAATATTGCTTTTTGAAGGGAAAAAATACAGTTGAAGCAAAAACTGGGCTTGATGCCGAGTTTCCGGACACTGCTCCAGGAAAATCAACCATCAAGGATTGGTATGCTAAGTTTAGACGTGGTGAAATGAGCACCGAAAACGGTGGACGCAGTGGACGCCCAAAAGAGGTTGTTACCGACGAAAATATTAAAAAAATCCACAAAATGATTTTGAATGACCGTCAATTGAAATTGAATGAAATAGCAGACACTCTAAAGATATCAACTGAACGTGTACATCCTATCATTCACGAATATTTGGGTAGGAGAAAGCTATGAGCAAAGTGGGTGCCGCGCGAGCTCACTTTTGACCAAAAACAACGACGAGTTGATGATTCGGAGCCGTGTTTGAAGATGATCAAGCGTAATAAACCCGAGTTTTTGCGTCGATATGTGACAATGGATGAAACATGGCTCCATCATTTCTCTCCGAAGTCCAATCTACAGTCATCCGAGTGGACTGCACACGATGAACCCGCTCCAAAGCGTGGGAAAACGCAACAGTCGGCTGGCAAGGTTATGGCGTCTGTATTTTGGGATGCGCAGGAAATAATTTTCATTGACTACCTTGAAAAAGGAAGGACCATCAACAGCGACTATTAACTATTACATAGTGTTATTGGACCGTTTGAAGGACGACATCGCCGAAAAACGGCCTCATTTGAGGAAAAAGAAAGTGCTGCTTCACCAAGACAATGCACCGTGTCACAAATCAGTGAAAACGATGGCAAAAATCCATGAATTGGGCTTCGAATTGCTTCCTCATTCATCGTATTCTCTAGATCTGGCCCCCAGCGACTATTTCCTCTGTTCTCAGATCTCAAAAAAATGCTCGCTGGGAAGAAATTTTCGTCGAATGAAGAGGTGATCGCCGAAACTTAGGCCTATTTTGAAGCAAAGAACAAATCGTACTACAAAAATGGTATCGAAAAGTTGGAGGGTCGCTATAATCAGTGTATCACCCTTGAAGGGAATTATGTTGAATAAAAAAAACTAATTTTGCCAAAAAAATACGTTTTACTATGGTAGGCCGGGGACTTTTCAATTGACCTGTTAAGTAATATTTTTTAAGTAAGAACATTTTTCATGAACTACAAATAAATACTTGTAGCTATGTTACTTATTTATATATCATTTATTTACAGTTTGATACAACCCTTGAATTTCTAATTAAATTACATTTTTATTACTATGTACTCTCTGTAAAAGGGACAAATGTCTAGATACTACTGTATTTTCAAATGAAACAAATAATTTTAAAGAATGTTTTAACACTAACAAATTGTCTGCTTTATTCCCAAATAAATCATTTAGATATTTTAGTATTAGAATTAACAATAAAAAGATACACACAAACTTTTCATCATTTCTACTTTAAAACATGTTCGATGATGTGCTCATAATCTCAATATAATTCATTTCTTTCATAACACAACATTTATAATTTCATACATATTGCCAAATTTTTTGGAACATAAGACAACTCCAGATTTGTGAAATTGTTCTCAGGAAATAATGTTTTTTAAAGTTCAGTAGGTTTTAAATAAGCATAAAATATTTTAAAGCTTGTAAAGTTTAGTAAGAGTGCTTTAAATTCCGTATATATCTACTTTCATGGACATGCTGTACTAATTTTATTTATACATTCCGCCAGTGATTGGACTTTGCAATCGCTTTCCTACAGAATAAAGATTCGTATTTTAAGGTTATCTTCAGACCTTAGGGCTCCCGTCTACCGAGCATTTCGATTTCGTGAACGTAATGTTAATCCTATGGAATTTCTACTTTTGCTCTCAAAGCTTTACTATTTGATCTATTTGAATGCAATAAGGTGTATTGGAAAGTGCAAAAAATAATGAAGGCTCCTGCGGAATTATTTTTTCTCCGATTCTTAAAAATATTTTTACACCCATTTTAATGATTCGTTTGTTAGTTTTTCTAATTTTAAAAATATTTTTAAATATTTCGAAAATCGGAGGGAAAAAAAGTAATTCTGCAGAAGCCTTTAATATTTTTTTTGCCCTTTTAGATGCACTTTATTGCATTCAAATAGATCAAATAGCAAAGATTTGAGAGCAAACGAAGAAATTCCATAGGATTAACATTAAGTTTACGAAATCAAAATGCCCGATAGACCGAAGAGTTAAGGCTTCCGTTTACCAGCCATTTTGATTTCATAAATATGATATTAATCCTATGGAATTTCTACTTTCCTTCTCAAATCTAGACATTTTTTTTATTTCATTGTAATAAAACACATCCGAAAGAACGAAAAATTATAAAGATACCTTCAGAGCCACGTCTTTTTCCTAATTCTTAAAAATATTTTTACGTCTGTTTTATTGATTCGTTTGTGTGCTTTCTTGCCTTTAAAAATGCGTCAATATATTTTCCAAAATGGGAGAAATAGTTTAATCCGTAGAAACGTGTATTGTTTTTTGTTCTTTTGGATGTATACTGCATTCACATACGTATAATGGCCTAGGTTTCAGGAGGAAATTGCATAGGATTTACATTACGTTTTCGAAATCAAAATGGTTGGTAAACAACAGCCTTAGCACGCATTCCGATTTTTCTATGTAAAAAAGTTGCATCTTGCGGTCGGAAAAATACGGTAGGCTCACTTTTCAAAAGCAGCTTAGCAAAATCTCTACATAGTGCTTACATGTGGTGGGGATTTTTTTATAAAGAAATATCATAGTATGGGAATTTCATGGTAAAAAGAGAACGCCTTTAAATGACTAGTTTTTTTTTCTCTCTCTTTTCGAAAAGTGGTATTGAAAAATGTAAATAATTAAAAATCATTTTTAAACTAATTACTAAAAATCATTTTTAAACTAATTGCTAAAAATCATTTTTGAAATTAGGGAAACATCAATACCAAAGTTTTGAAATTTTAAGTCTTTCAAAGTGTGTTATATAATTGAGATATAAATTATATATATATGAAAATCCCCAGACAAAAATTCCCAAAGTAATGTTTTGAATTCAAGCATAGAAATAAAAAAAAAGTGTATTCAAGATCCTTGATTATATAAAAATCGATTTTTTAATGGTCCTCAATTTTTTGCAATACAAATTAAATTTTGATACGCAGAAAAGCATTAGAAAGTAAAATCTCTGAAATTAGTTAAGAAAAATACTTTCATTCATCAGAAAAAATTCTTTCAATCCTAACAATGGAATCAGTTTATTTTATCTTACGATAGATTACATATATTTAAGCTATTAATCGAAATTGATAAGTTTTATTTACGTAAAATGCTGATTTTGTATAAGAAAATCTCATCATCTTCCGATTTACAAGAAGAGACAGGAAAATTTTCTTAAAAAGGTACGTGTCTGCACACATGGTGAAACATCTTTCATAAAGGAAATTATAAGTTTAAATGGGAAATATTAAATTTTTAGTCGATTCGAGAATATAAACGTTTTTGATTCTATGAAGTTATCAAAGCTTATAGAGTGTGTATTGTATGTTTGTTTAAATTGGTAGATATAAAGCTTTTGAAATCAAAGATAAGACATAGACAATTCGATACGTTCAATGAAGAAATTAAGCCCCCCTCCCCTGCTGGCTTTTTAAAATACCGTAACTTAAAAAATGCTTTATTTATTTAATGCTTCGCTGAATTTCTTAAAACCTTCTGAAATAAACTACTTAATCTTAAGTGAGTTCTTAATTCGTAAAACAACTAGAAGCTTGGTAGAAATGACGTCGCAATACTCATTTTCTGAATCCAATCACTGACTATTAAGTGTATGAACTATAATTGTATGAACCGTACTTGTAATAAGAAATCCTAAGAAATTTTTTTAAAAAAAGCCTTAAACATCAACACTTTGCTCCTTTCTGAAATCGATCTTCCTTAAGGAATTCAAAATAAAATGTAATTTCCTTGGCCAGAGAAATACTATATCTGCGCATGCCATATTAAGCAAGAAAGAAAAAAAAGTGCTAATTACTTTGTCATGATTCGAATAGCAGTCTTATACTCCCCACGGCTAATAAATTTTAAGCTGTTACGTCGTGTTAGAGGAAAAAGTATAAGTATTTCTGTAACATTACATTTCAATGTCTCCTTAATGACAACAACCAATACGGCAAATGAATTCCTTGCCCTTGGACCCATGAATGAAATGAGTGTTTTAACTCTTCCTATTAAAAACGCAAAATCCTTTTTAATTAATTCTACGTTTTCACTAATACTAAAAAAATAAATTTTTTTTTGCTTAATTCTTCGTAGCTGTATTCTTAGATTATTATCAAGGAGCTTTGAATTTGTACTTCCGCATTACGTCAATTCATGAACTCGAGAGTGAGATTATGTCGAGGAAGAATCTTGGCTGGAATTACGGAGGATTTTTGTCTAGCAAAGTGACATTTATAATGAAACCAGTTCATTAACATCTTCGATTTCAATCAATGATAAGAAGTAGGAAGTTAACCTCTTAACTTTTCCTTTTTTTTTTTAATTGAAAAGTACCATGTTCTCACGCATTTTCTCTTCTCTTCGTTTGAATTACGAAAAATAAGTCTATTTTATGGATTTCGCAGCAATATTAAACTAAATGAAACTTAAATAATATATATATATATGTGAATTAGATTTTAAAAAAATATTTTAAAATTTTTCAATTCTTTTTTTAAAAAACCGTTCTATGAAAAAGAAATTAATTTATTCATAGATACACGAAAACGAATTAAAGAAATGTTTTGAAGGTTAGATAAAAAAAAAAATGTAAAAAATTAACATCCATTGATTTGAATAGTTTTAATTGTTTTTCATTTGTAGTTTGTGTCAGCAAAAAGTTTAGAGGAATACATTTTAAAATGCCAAAAATAGAAGAAAGTATTGGATAGAGTTTAAGCAGAAGAAAAATTAACGCACGCAAGTCTTATATATAATACATTTAAATAATGTATTTAATATTGACATACTGATAGGACTACAAATAATCAAGCTTTTGCAGTATGCGCAAATACTTCGTTTCGCAAGTTTTCATATGCAAGTTTTTTTTGCTTAAATCCATCTGCAATTTGCATCCTTTCAAAAGACCTAACATTTTTACTGGTAAAACTGAAATTAGTTGCAAATAAGGTCAGGTTAATAATTCGCGAAACTCGAGGCTTTTCCGTATTTCGGGATTAATTACCCAAGCAACAATATTTATAGAATAATTTTTAAAAAAAATCTATGAAATAAGATGATCATCCATAAATTCCACAGGTTTCCCTAGCCACAATCTTGTCAGCTTTATGGATCACATGTATTATGATAGCTTTATACAATAGCTGTGTACAGTAGTACCTTGCTATACGGGATACCCACTGGACCAGACATTTTCTCCCTTGAACAGAGGTGTCCATTAATAAGAGAAAAAATACATATGCTACTCAAAATGACAGGGACCAATAAAATCGTCTTTTAATACAGGTGTCACTTATTCAGAAATGTCCCTTACATAAGAGGTACTACTGCATGTATAGATTAACTTATAAAAAAAACCAGAGATACTCAAGCTGAACAAAGTATTACACATAATTTTTGGTTTGGTTTAGTTAGTTTTATTAACGCCGCAAGAGAAGCAATACGTGAGCTTTTGGAGATGGACCTCGTAATTTTGAGCATCGGAGTGTACCGAAACTGGTACACTCCTCTCTTAACTTCCACACCACACCCATGGCGGACTTTGGACCTCGGCAGATTTAACGTGTCTCAACCCCAGTTACAGGACGGATCTTTTGTGGCAACACGGCTCGAACCTGCGATTCGACGAAAACCTCCAGCGCCGCGAGTCTACGACCATGACTACTAGGCTACCGTGGTCACCTTATTATTTTCGAAATTTTGAACAGAGAGGCTGAAAATGCATTTTTTAAACAGTAATTTTAAATTGTCGGTCTGGTTTTCTCTTCAAAATCAAGAGGTCCAGCATCTTTTTATAACAAAATCAGACGTATAGAAGCTTTCTTGTGTTACAACATTTATTTGCAATAGTTTTAAATGCGTCCATCCCAGAAAAAAACATTTATTTTTAATCTTTCTTTGACTCAGAGTAATACATTACCTCTGAATCATCAGTAATTGTTTTACTACGCATCTGGTGAGCTCAAACAAATATATATATATATATATATATATATTAGAAATCTCCGTTGTAGCAACGGGTGTGTTAGCATTGTATAACATTGTGTAAAAAATCCAGCACTTTCTTTCACCCATCCTGCATGATCCAATGTGTACCAAAGGATTAGTCAGCCCCAACTTCGAAAATGAGGTAATTCCGGGAAAACTTCGTCTTTGTGACGGGCGTTCAGGCTGCAACAAACATCCTAAACGCCACCACGCCTGCCATTACGAAGCTGGCACGCTCCCTAACGATTGGCAAAGCCCGCCAAGGTCGTCGTTTGAGTAAATCAACACATCAAAAGGGCACTCACTCGCTTTTATCAACCCTTTTTCACGGTTCTTATTGAAAAAGAAAGAGCATAATTCAGCCAATGAGGCCAGTTTCAAAAGACCGATGAAAGTTCATAAGAATCGTGCAGCTGTGTTTCTGTGTTACTTTACTACCTATAGAAAATAGTCATGGGAAAAAAGGATGGCCGTGAAAAAAAAGTTTCGCGAATTGGAATTACAATAAAAATCACTTTGTTCTGTCTGTCTTGGCGGTCTTTCAACGTCTTATGTGAAATTCAAACAGTACCGCAATCGATTTAGATGGTAGCAGATACACTTATTCGCTGTTATGTTGATAATGCACGAACAAGAAATTTATTTCTTGAGAAATAAGAACAATTGTTTTTAAATTTTGTTTCAGTTACTTAGAAATTATTCATTAAAAACCAGTTCTTTCAGGGTTTAATTACTTCTGTATGGGAAATCAAGGGATGAGGAAAGTTTCGCATCTATAATTAAGGCTATATAAAATTTATTCAAAGAAAATAATTTCAGAGTTGTTACTAAAGTTTTTTTAATTAGATGAAATCCATGCATCATACTACTACAAAAAATTATGGAAAATTTTAATAAGCCTTGAACTTCAAGATGAGGGAAAATAAGAACTGAAAAAGAGAAAGGAAAATGAGTTTCATATTTATTTTGAGCTTCAGTTCTGTTGTTAATATACTGTAATTTATAAAGTAAGAGCTATTTTAATCAAAACTAAACCTTTGGCCGGATAACAATCAAGTCAGTTAAACTAAATTACATGAGATATGAGCATTGAATTATAGTAACTGAGCAGAAATAATCAAATCAATAGTTAAGGCTCCAATCTAAACCGGCTATTTTGATTTCGTTAACGTAATGTTAATCCTACGGAATTTCTTCTACAGTTCTCAAATCTATCCTTTTTTTTAATCTATTTGAAAGCAAAAAAATGCATCGGAAAAAGCAAAAAATAATGAAGGTTGTAGCGGAATTATTTTTTTTCCTCCAATTTTTAGAAAATATTTTTACCCCTGTTTTAATGATTCGTTTGTGAGTTTTTCGGTCTTTGAAAATATTCTAAAATATTTTCAGAAATCGGAGGAAAAATGCAATCCCTCAGAAATCTTCATTATTTTTGATCTTTCAAGGGCCCTCAGGGGTTTGCCTTCTTTGGCAGGTGCGGGCATCATGACCCTGAGGCATCCAAGTGATCTTCTCCTTTCCCTGTCTTTGGTAAAAATGGATGACGCGCCCCCGGTATACCTATTCATTCTTCTCTATTTTCGACCCTCCTTGTCAAAAATTTTATCCTTTTTCCATTTTTCTCAACATCCAGACCGCAGTTTAATCATGTTTGGCACAGCAATCCACATCTGGCTCTTGCGCCATTAAACTTCCTTTTCACTCACTTTGCTCTTTCGGATGCACTTATTTTGTGTATGTGTGCGTGCATGTGTTTTTGTAGATAAAATTAGAAAAAAAATTAAGAATGGTAATAGAAATTTTATAGGATTAACATTATGTTCACGAAATCAAAACGGCCGGTAGACGGGAGCCTTTATATTCAAACAGTAATACACGCACGATATAGATCGACATGTTAGTTTCCTTAGCTGAGTGACCTTGGACCAATTAAACCAGTGCCAGTTATGGAACTGTCAACCCAAATCACTCTTTGTGTCAATTTGTGGTCGCGGTAGCCGAATGGTCTTGGTCGCGTAATTTTCTTCGAGTCCTGAGTTCAAGTCCTGAATACCCTGTAGTAGTGTATTGGGGCTGATGCACGTTAAATTTGTGAAGACTCTATTTTTTTAGATTGGTATGGTGTGGTTTGGAGAGGGAATTGAAAATTCAAGTGACGTCCTCTTCACTTGATAATGGTTTAAAATTCAGTCATCAATAGGTCAGTGGCCGCAGTAGCCTAGTAGTCATGGTCGCGGACTCGCGGCCGGTGGTTTTTGTCGAGTCGTGGGTTCGAGCCTGATGCCATTAAAGACCCACCATGCAGCCGGGGCAGATGCACGTTAAATTTGTCGAAGCTCAATGTCTTCCCGTTGGCGTGGTGTGGAAATTAAGAAAGAGAGGTGCCAGCTCAGGTGTCGTCCTCATCATTTGGTCGAGGTTCAAAATTACGAGGTACGTAGCCAATAGCCCTCGTATTGCTTCTGGTGCGAGGTTAATAAAACCAGTCAGTCAATCAATTACTGATAGCTCTCGTATTACTTCTTAATGCGACGTTAATATACAGTCATTCAAAAAAACTGTCAATTGGTGGATTAGTACTAGTCGCTATCAAGTATTGAATCTCTACAAAACACATAACCATCGTAACCTGAAGACACAATCATAGAGTTGAAGACACAATCATAGAGTTGAAGAC
>BMAW01049345.1:286266-332568 GCA_019974015.1 Nephila pilipes
TGAAGACACAATCATAGAGTTGAAGACACAATCATAGAGTTGAAGACACAATCATAGAAATTGGAACTGATGACTCACGATTTTCATATCAAAATATCCTCTTGTGGAAGCCTGCGTGTTAAATTTAACCAAGCCTGCCATTGTTTCAAGTAAAACTTTGGGAAAACGTTCCATTGCATCGTTCTTTTCATTTGACCCTATCATGAAGGCCATAGCCAGAGTGCAGAACAGCGACGACTCAATAGTAACAACAATTAAGCTAGTTTAATCATTTAAAGGATATATAAACACTTACTCTAAGCATGCTTAGTAAGAGGATGCCATGTTGATCCTTTGATTCTCTCTCTCTCTCGTTGCATTTTTAAATTATTGATTTCTACATTCATTAACAGTAAAGTATTCTCAAAAAAAGATTCTATCCATATTCATGAAAAATTCTCGTATTCAGATACAACAATCTTACACATGGGTTCGAGTACAAATGCTTCTAAAGACTCGTCATGTAGCAGGGCTTTAAGTCCTCCCAAAAGAGTGGTGTGGAAGCTTAAAAAAGCATGTGCCAGCTTAGGTATCTTCCTCGTCCTTTGACGGAAGTTCAAAATTTCAAGGTCCATCGCTTGCAACCCTCGGGTTGCTTCTAAGTGTGATTTTAATAAATAATCAATCAGCACGAAAAATAAGGGTATGCCTCTTATTCTTTATATACATTTAAAGCAAAACATTTTTTTACCAATGTAACTCGTTACAAAATTTTGTAAATGTAATAAATTACGTATTTAAAAACAAATCTTACATATTACTTGTCTTACTTATTAAATCTTACAAATTACTTATCTTACTTATTAAATCTTACAAATTACTTAACTTAAACAAATTTTACTTAAAATGTATTCAACAACTTTTGTATACTTTCCCTTCGTTTTTGGTTTTATTAACGTTGCACTAAGAGCAACACGGGCTACTAGCGATGGACCTCGTAATTTTGAACCTCGGCCAAGTGACGAGGACGATACCTGAGCTGGTACCTCTCTTTCTTAACTTACACACCACACCAACGG
The DNA here is from genome assembly GCA_019974015.1 of Nephila pilipes. Lineage (NCBI taxonomy): Eukaryota > Metazoa > Arthropoda > Arachnida > Araneae > Nephilidae > Nephila > Nephila pilipes. The sequence goes on from BMAW01049345.1 coordinate 287,325, forward strand.
GAGGACTTTGAGCCCCGACAGATTTAACGTGCATCAGACCCGGCTACATGGTGGGTCTTTAATGGCATCAGGCTCAAACCTACGATGCGATAAAAACCGCCGGTCACGAATCCGCTACCTTATCCACTAGGCTACCGTAGTCATTATTTTCCCTTTAAATTTGTTTCTTTTCGAAAATAATAGTGTGCTTTGATTGCTTTTGTATGGTATACGCTTAAAAAGCGAAAAAACACAGGAAATAAAGTGTAGTAGTAGTGAAGTTGTGATTTGATTATTTTTGTAGTGCATTTATTTTTAGGAAATACACGTGCGTGGTCGTTTTTATTGCATAATATACTTTATTAGTAGTGCTGTAATCGTTTTAGAACCATTAATTTTCGTTTCAAAATGTCCGCTGCATGAAGACCTTCACATCGCATTTCAAATTTGTTTAAAAAAAGTCATTGCGTAATAACTAGTGTTTAAGATCTCAAATTCCAGTAATTGATCAAATGGTCAAGTAAATGGTGCAGTTAAATGATTAAAATGGAAGGACTTCCTACCCGAAAAAAACCGCAGTAATAATTATGACAACATGAGATTTCTTGTCATGATAGAGAACTATTATTTTAATTTCCGCATTTCAAGCTAATTATTTTTTTTTATTATTTCTGTAACCCATATCATCTTTTCGTAATAGGTCATAGAAAATTGATATCTATTAACACATGACGTTGGTTAAAGTCTATTACGTTAGTCAAAAAAAAAAAAAAATTCCGTAAGAACTCAATATTAATGTGTTAGTTAGTGCCTTTTTCTTTCATTCTTTTCTTTGTACCTCCAAAGCTTGTGCTCCATTTTTTAAGAAAATCCGCTTCCATCACATACTGGACTCTTTAAATATAATCAATATTTTATTTTTGATTTTCATTAATTTTAGAAATTTGATTTGTATGTGCTGCAATCGTTCTATGATAAAAAAAAAATGTTTGAAAATTACAAATATTTTAATTATCTTAAAAATATATATAAGGTTAAGCGATATGTAGAAAAGCAATGTTACTTTAAGTAAGGCTGCTATAATTCTGTATATAATATGATTCTTGTCTTAGAACCATTTAATTATTGTATGATATGTCGTATTTTGTCGATATTGTATATGATAAACATTTCTACATATCAGTCCGATAATGTTTTTTTTCTTATATGTCATATAAATACGGACCATATTTCCACAAAGAGTTATATAAAAATAAATCAATTTAATTTAATGTATTATTCTCGAATTTTTTTCACACACAGATTGGATTCTAATTTGTCATCGTTAATGTAAGTTTTGTCATGAATGCAATGAAAATCCATTTTCGAAATCAATTGAAATAAATATATTACAGGAAAATATTCCGCTATTTAATACTCTTATATTTTTCTCTGAAAATGTATTAAAATTGCAATATATGCATTAAAATAAAAGTTATTAAACTGGAACAATATGAAAATCCAATACACGACACAATGAATACGTTTATGAAATATTTATCCTAGCCCATTTTAAGTTTAAATGTGAAATACATCTCATAAATTTTATAACTCTTTAAAAAGACTTTTGTTTTTGAAATTCGCGTTCAATTGACAACAATTTAGTTAGACTGCATTCAAGAAATTTTAGGCAGATTTGTTGACAGATTTCACTTCATTTAATAAAATTTAAACTGGAACTATAGAGTACTTTCAAATAACTACTCAAATTCTTATAATCTCTTTTTTTTCCCTTCAACATTGATCTTTGATATAAATAATTCCAGTCAGGCACAAAATCAATCCACATTTCTAATAGAAAGAAACAATGAATTCGCAAGCGAAAAACCAGAAGTTTAATTGGTGAATGAAATAAAACCGATATTATTGATATTTTAATAGAAAATCTCTAGCTGGATATCATTTTAAATTGTGTAGCATCTTTTATTGCTTGATATTTTAAATAACTTGAAGTGAGAATTAAAATAGGAAAATTAAAAGAGTAAATAAAAAAAAAGGGAAATTCAAATTTATTCCATTAAATCTGGAATTATTTATAAGATCACACTTAATAGGTACGGAACTGTACGTGATTTTTCAGGAAACGGATTTCTTCTGATCTGCGCTTTAGCTTAAGATTTTTTTCCCCCTATAAATTGTGAAAGCTTCTACCTAACCTCAAGTTATTTTTAATTTTATACCTTTTTTTTTCATTTAAAAAAAAAATCGAAAACTTTATGAGAAAGTTTTGCAGCCACACGTAACATTGATTTTAAGTAGGTCACGATATAAAACTGCACTGTTTACTTTTCTAAGAAATGTTTTGTAAAAGTATTCTCATGTTACGTTTCATACGATACTAAAATTACCCAAGAATGTCAGTTTATAACAAATATACTATATTTTCCTCGATGTGAGGTAAAAAGCCAATAATGAACTAGATATCGACCTAGATCTATTGAAAATAACGAGGAAATGTTTTTTTTTTTTTTTTGCTAAGTTCCTAGTATGCTTAGTTTTGGGTCGTAAAACTTTTAGTTAGTATCGACAGAAGAATTTTTAGATTAAGTGTTTGCCACTGGTCAAAAAGACTAACCTTCTGAACTAGACACTTCAACCGTTATGAAGTACTTAACACACATTTTTCATGTCAAAGGGTTTGAACCTGGGGTCACGTTTCATTGAGAAGTGATTGACAGGATTTAGAGGATTGGGAAATTTGTTCTCATAATGTTGTTTTTTAGATGGCTCCAATTGACAAATACCGTTCAGGCAACAAATTCTTCAAGGCAATCAGCAAGCAATGAATAGATTCATCAGATATATCTATCCAGAACCAAACACTTCATAATTGGGAATTTGAGACTTAAAAAGAAGACTGACGCCAGCAAGTAAAAGACCTGTCACAATACGACATCGATCATCTGTCAACTTCCCCTAAAGTCGAAAACAGTTTCAGTCTGGGAGGCGAAATTGGGGAAAATATTGTGCAAACATAAATACATAATGGTCAAGTGGCAATTCATTAAGTTCAATTACATCATTACTTAAATAGATTTTTATGACGGTTTTTTATGTGTGTGATTCAATTGCATTACAAAATGGTCTTCCTCTTTGATTATTATTATTATTATTATTTTGCATTTACAATAGTATCTTAAACTTTAGTTTTAAAAATCATCTTTGAATGGTAAACAAAAGTCGAATAAATTTATCAGAATGTTTTTCAATAGTTTAACCCTTTCGCTAACACTGGGAGATATATGTCACGGGGAGCAAGAAAGATAGAGCTTTTTCAGTAATAATTAATAATATATCGCGCAAAATGGATTTTAATAAAAATAACTTTGTCTTCAATTGCATTTTCAATCATTATGTAATATCATTAGGATGTAGGCATTTCCCTGGTGTCTTTGAGTGGAACACAGATATCTTACTGATACCTCAACCTCCCTTGGCGATTTATTATTTTGTTATTTTTTCAGCATATTATCCATAATTGTATATTCTAGTTGATTTTTTTAAAAAAAAATCTTTGATTCCCCCCTCCCAAATAATAGATAAAAAGGCTTACACGTAAGCAAATGGTCTGAATGCGGTAAAATATGTACTTTTTTTTTATTCCGCATGTCTTGAAAATATTTATTTTCACTAAAAATGAAATATTTGTTTTGACTAAAAAACAAAAGATTTATTTTGTCTTATTATCATGAAAGAAGATTTTAGTCTAATTCATTCATCTTGTAGATTTGTCAAACCATTGAAAGTGGGAATCTTATTTTATACACTTTAGCACCCGTCACCGATAATTACATAAAATAATTTGCTTTTGCTATTATTAATCTTTCTTAACAACAACTGAGGAATAGACAGTTGCTAATTACTATCAAAAGCAGTTAACTGAAGGGGTAAAACAAATTATCAAACTGTTGCTATAAATCTTTGATTTTAAGGGAATTCAACGATTTCTTTTATATTAATGTGTGCTTTCCTTTACAATTAAATATAGAAAGTAATACAACTAATTACTTTTCTTTTAGTATAGATGAAAATTATCTGAGAAAGTTCTACATAGATAAGTATATTTTCGTTCGTAAACTAATTTCATACACATGTGCTATTTTATATGAATTTTTACTAACCCAAATATGTAAATTATTAGGTCTTTATTACATGTGTGTATGTGTGTACTTCTTTTTATCGCTTACATCATTTAACTGCGTGCAGAATTATTAATTTTGCAATCAATATTTTTTTCGTGTCAGCTAATCAGTCAATGACATCATTCATAGTTACAGTCTTGATTTTATCTAGAATCTTTAGAGATAATTTTCGATCATTTTGTAACAAATATGCATGCATATTCATTCCTTTTCTAATTTATATTAAAATCATATATGCATATGAAGTAAGACCAATTTTCATCAACCAAACGCGTTATTTGAATAAATTTGCATCAAATTTATGAAAAATATGTCTTTTGCTGTTCTTAAATTTTTTTAATCCAAAAACCACTAAAAGTACTTCCCATTACTTCTTCGTATCATTGTATAACTATTTTTTTTAAAAAAAATTTGCTTAAGAGATCAAATTGTATTTTCATTATCGGCTAATTTTTATTTGTTTTATTTATGCGTTTGGGTTAAACTTCTTCCTAATTCTTATAAATATTTATTTCATGAAAATAATTACTTTCTGTCAAGTACCACATTAGCTTCATCGACACATTATTTATATTTTAGCGTGATGGCAACATGTTTTTGTTTTGATAAAATAAATGGAATGTAGCTGTTGCTTTTTTTTTTTCACTGGCAAAAAAAAATGTGCACCGCACCAAGCTGCTGGTACTCTTTCTTCGCAAAATAAAATTTTTGGTATTCCTGATCAGGACAGTCTATATTCCTCACTCCTTTTCTCTTCTCACTCATTTCGTTTGGATCCTATTTCGTGTCACGCTTTAGCGACAGAAAACAAAATGGTGCTAAAAGTGCGATAAACACCCTGAATTGCCAACTTTTGTTATAGTGCAAGCTTACTAAACCCTATTTTAATGCAACCCTATTAGCGCCATTTTGTTTTCTGTAACCAAGGCATGGACTAAAATGGAAATTTTTCTCTTTTTTTTATGAATATATTTTTAAATCTGTCAAAATTTGAGGATCCTATTTCCGAAATACCTGCACTATAATTCATTGATTGACTGATTGGTTGGTTTTATGGGATTTATTGCATCAAAGGCCCTTATCAGTTCAATAAAAGAAAAGCATCATTTCTTGATTAATATGTGTATTTGAAGTACTATGCTTATACTATATCTTGGAAATCTGAACATTTCCTCTTGAATATTTATTTACTTCGAAGATCTTACATGTAAGGATATGTCCCCTTTTTTTATTATTATACGTTCTTATGTCATGAAATTTTATTGAAACTTTTCTATAAAGACATGAAGCTCTGAAAGTTGTGCCGAATTCAGTAGTTTAAATCTACATATTGAAAATTTCGATTATTTTCGTGTTTATTTTTAAAATCTTTTTCTTTATGATTAAAATTAAAAATCGATTTGAATGTTTATAATGGAATACAGAACACGTTCACAATACATTCAATATTGGTGCAAATATGCGCTATTTTTCCTTTTGTCACGGTGCAGATTTAGAAGACATGATTTTATATATTTAGAAAGCACCAAGAAATTTCATTTTACTAGTAGATAGCAAAATGTTTAGTTTAGATAAATACTTTGGAACATTTTTATAAATGCTTCCAATCAATTTAATCGATAACTGTTGATTTAAAGTTTAATTTTCATATTGTTTAATTATAAGCATTATATACTCACATTTTTTTAAATTTCTGTCTTACAAATTTTTCTGAAATTACAAATATTTGTTTTGATCCAACTCACATTCTATAGGTATTAAAAATATACTTAACAAACTAGAAGAGACAGAGAGAGAACAAAAATTTTATTTTCAAGAGATTTTGATATTAAATTCCAATCGATAGAAATCAAAACAAAATTTTTCAATTTCATTAAGAGGACCCAAAGATTGTATTTACATGCCTCATAAATATTTCCTGTATATGTATAACCAAAGCTATTGATCTTTAAAGAACCTGTTTTTCTCATATACATAAAAATAACCTACAAAAATCCAAATAAAATAGGTGTATCAGATACACCAATGAAAGCACATTTCAATAATAAATGCTTGTCTGGTCATCTAAATTAAGTAAGAAATTAAATGTAAGTTAGGATGTACAGAAAGCATAAATGCACAGTTTTTGAACACAATTTTCTTGATGTACATGCTTTATTCAAAGATCTTTTGAAGGTTCTTTACCGTAACGCTATAGGTTGATGGAGTAGAGTGCAGGAATTATTTGTCACTATATTATTATTTATTAGAACAAGCCCTTCCAGTATGTGAAAAATCCTGGTTAAATGGAGAATGGAAAAAATAAAATGAAATAAAATGACCAGGTAATTGTCTTTACTTTGAACAAATCGAGTTTGAATCATTTTAATAGAAGAGAAATGTAACTAAGATTTTGTTGACTGTGCACAGAATATTTGTAAACATTCTTCCCCGATACTTTCCTTTCATACATTCACAGCTATTGGAAGATTTTAGTAAATAAATTTTCAAAATACATGAAAGAAACAGATGTTGCTCTAGAAATTTGCCAGATCGTTTCCAAAATTAAGGGGAAAAAATCATCGTGCAGATCCTAGTTAGAGAGGCCTGATTTAACGAGGTTCTATCATATATATATACACGTTATTTTGTGTGTGTGAGTGTCTGTACTTATGGGACAGTATTTTTATAACATTGTCTCCCGTTTTATTTTTCATTATTTCTTTTCTTATCTCTTGAGATTTGCTATGTAGTTCTTTTAGTAATAGGTTTATTTTGTAATTTTGTATTTAAATAAGTTGTAATTTTAATTAAAGGCTTATATATTTTTGAATTAAAATGATTATATATAATTTGTGTTTCCGTAAACTTCAGCTTTTTTTCATTATTATCTTTGCATGTTTTTAATATAGGATAATTATTTGTATTTTTTTTTAAATAATTTACTGCATTTTGCATTTAATTCTGCAATGTTCAAATGTTTTTGTTAAAGTTTTTATATTTGTTTTTAAAAGTTTTAATCTGTATTTTAATATGATTTTGTCTAATTAAAAATTGCCTAGTTAACACTAATAATTATTATTTACATTCTTATATAAAAAAATATATGTAAATATTATGTATACACAGAGAGATTTTGTGTGATTTTCATGGAGCAATACGTGAGTTTAATCTGATGAAAATACTCTTTTTCACATTCTCATTTTTTCCAAGATATGAATTCTTGTGGGTCCCTGATTTTCCCACACGAACATTGACTGTGTTTCACTTGAGTGTCATGCACATGCATGCAAATGTATTCTCTAAGTAATTTGACTTCCAATATTGAAGATGCCTCGTCATTTTAATTGGCAACCCTATTAGCCGATATCGTACTCGATATCATTTCAGCGCCATCCAGTCTGCGATTGCGTAACGGGGTGTATTAATTCATTCATGTAAAGGAGCCTCTCGCGATTTTCGAGCTCGATAGAGAACTAGAACAGTAACCCTTTTGTGCATCCCCTTTGAGGCAACACCTACACGTTCTCAAGAAGCCGTGTTTATTTACTCGTCTTGTGTTTGAGGCGGAAATCTGGAGTCCACGCCGTCATCAACAGACGCGTGCAGGCAAGGGTAGTGACAGAGTAGAAGTTTTCTCCATCCCTTCCACTATGCCTCACTCTTTACTAAATTTAGGTTATCGGAAAGAAACATTGTAGAAAACGGCTGGTTTTTTTTGTGGACGCTTATTTTTTGTTGTTGTTAATGTGAATTCGGAATTCTTATCTGTTTATTTTAGTTTAGATGTGATGAGAGGTTTGATGAAGGTTTTTTTTTCTCTGTATGTATCTACGTGTAATTAGATACTATATCGATCTATCTGTGTTTATAGATACTGTTAAATTTTTCTGTAATGAGTTAGTATATTATGAAGTTCGCAAAAAAGAAATATATTTTGCGTTGAATCTTGGTTTTGTGAGATATCACTAGCAAATTTCCATTTTTTCACAAAATAAAACTTAGTAATCAATGTTTGTTTTTTTTTAGTTTGAGTTCCGATTTCTTTTAAAATCCCATGAGCATTTGTTTGGGTTCTTAAGTTGACAAACAATATCCTGTTTTTTCTAAAAACTGGCTGAATAGATAGTTACTGAACGTCATATTATAAGTTAGTAGGTTGTATTGGTTTATGACGCCTCATCGATATTTGGTAATCAATTAATAAAATAACCAATCGGGAATAATTAATTAGATTTTACTTCTTATAATGTTTCAATAAATTAGTTTACTATCAATGTGGGGAGGTAACTATCACGTGCCCGAAGCCAAAGATTATAATCTTAAAATTCGGCTTATCTCAAGAACAATACAAGTGAATCCGAGTCAGGAACAATATTTATTTATTGGGTCCGAATCAAATATCCCACAGATCAACCTATCCACAGATCACTTAACTTTCGTGCACGATATCGTGTGTACTATAATCTTGTTAATCTTTCAACTCCTCTCAGGACTTCATCTCGTCCAATCTCTTTTTCTTATCACCATTTTTATTCACAAGGCGAGGTTCTGAAATCAAATAGCGCCATAAAGTAACTCAATTTATTTAGTTGAGAGGAGAAACGTGAGAAACCGTAATAGGTTCAAGAGCCATATCAGACAACGCTGTGTCAAACACTCGCCAATTTATCAGAATCGAAATTGCAACTGACATATATATATATATATATATATAACGTGAAGGGTCAAAAAGGTATGTATTGGTTGACAAGGGAAAATATCGGTAGGATATCTCGGGAGATCGTTACACGTGTTTACTAAATATCACTCGATTGTCTCAGAGTCGTAAATCCCTCACTTACCCAAATAAGGTTTGGTTTTATTAACGTCTCGCTGAAGCAACACGAAGGCTATTGGCGACGGACCTCGTAATTTTGAACCTCGGTCAAGTGACGAGGTTGACATCTGAGCTGGCACCCCATCTCCCAACTTCCACACCACGCCACGGGAGAACTTTGGGCCCGATAGATTGATTTAACTTGCATACCCGGCTACATGGCGGATCTTTTGTGGCATCAAGGCTCGACGAAAACCGCCAGCCGCGAGTCCAATGCCTTTGCCACAAGGCTACCGCGTCCAATAAGAAGGTAATAATAGGTTCCCAGAAGAAATCACATGAAGAGGAAATGGGAAAAAATAATCAAAAACCTTTTAATAAACGCCAGATGAAGTTATTATGTGTTTAAACATTCAATATGTTTGAAGTAGAATATGACTCCTTGAAAATGCTTGAAAAGGAAGGATTGATGTGTTTTAAGCAATAAAAAGTAGATTTTATAAAGAATTTGTCCTCAATAAAATACTTTAATTTTGGAGAAAGGGGAGATTATTGATCTCTAAAATGTATTTAAAAAAAAAAAAAAAACAATTCAATTCATCGAAAAAAATTTTTTTTCAAGATGTAAATCCCTGATATTACTTTAAAATCATTTTTCTCATCTTTATTTTCCTATATTTTTACATTAGTTTCATGTAAATAAATGAATGTTTTCTTATTTCATTTTCGGGAAGCAGACTTGTAAAACATTACGCCCAATCCAAATTTAAACCCAGGGCTTACGAACGGTAGACATGAAGCAGGTGCAAAAATGAACAAAACTATTTCAGCTGAGGAAACACTTCTTTTTACTTTAAGCTTCTGTCTGAAGCTTGATATTGTTTTCCACCTATCTCTGGGTAGAGACAAAGACTTAATAATGAAAACACCCTTGAAAGCAAACACCATAAGCCAAGAATTTAGAGCGTTTGGCTGTCAGTGTCAAGGTAACACCCAGGTTGCGAAATCGGCTCAACCCTTTTGTGTGTCCTTCATTTTGGCATTGCATTGAGGGATTTGTAAAAAGTTAATTTGCATAACAGCTGCAACAATTTCTTAAAATTTTTGATTAACATCTAACGAGTTTAAAAATTTGCTAAATATTACTTTAGGACAAAAATATACATGCAAAGCCTAAAGTCAATTTAGCAATTTGTTTTTGGAAAATCGAGCGTCATTGTTCAAACTTATGCAAATTAATCATTTTGAAGCGAAAAAAATGCATTGCTAACTTTTTCATAATTAGTATGTGTTTATTTCGCCCCTTAAAATATAAAATTAAATAAGTAATTTATTTGTCTGCGCATGTTTTAAAAACTAAACACATAAAAATAATCAACATTTTGATCTTTTAATTGTGATGTAATTTTTGTACAAAATAATCCCACAGTAGAAAAAGCTTTTTCAGACACTTATTGCCTTAATAATTGTTAAAGAACAGTCAGTACTTTTGAGTTATATTTCTCATATTTTCCTGTTAAAAACACTCCAATTTTTATTACTTTTGAGCCAGAGGCGGGTTGTCGTATATTTCTGTTATTGTTATGACCAGCAATTTAAGTTTTTCTTTCATGATTAACATTATTGCACATATCGTAGGAAAAATGTATTGTAATTATGTACATGTTTTACCGAATTACCGGCAACAATTCGAGAATAAAAATCGCAATTTACCTTTAAGCCGGTTTACCGGTATTGTAATCCCTAACACACATGTTACATTCATTAAAATATATAAAATAAACCTTTATGTTCAAAGTCGTGACATACCTCCAGAAAAGTTGGTAAATATCGCAATTTTTGGCCAGCCTGTCTTTTGGGTACGCCAAACGAAGTATTAATTTTGGATTACAGAAAATCGCAAACTATACTCACTTTCAGCTTGAAAAACTCTCTGCTAGAAAAAGTACTTTGGCATTCAGACACAAAGTTACGCTCTATCAATCCATCATTCAACCTGTTACAACCTACGCTTCGCAAATATGGGGAGCCGTGGCCATGATATACCTGATAAACTGCTCATCGCCAGGAACATTTATCTAAAAAAATGTTAAAGGGTCCCTGGGGTGAAGTCATTTATCGGGACCTTAAGCCCATTTAAGCATTATATTAAAAGGCAATCTGTCAACTTTTTCAATAAATTCTCTCAAAATCCAAACCCTTTACTGATCACTCAGCTCAATTATGATGTGCAACATAGCTCATCTTCGAAGCTTCCACGATCTCTGCTGAAACATTTGTTCGAACATTTTCCAACCGCCAAGACATTGGCTACCCAAGCTCAATGTTATTTTTGGAATTTCTTTCATCCACTATAAGATATTCAGAATAGATATTAGCAACCAACTATGCACCAACAGATATTCAAATGTCACAGAAAATAGATTTTGAATCCAATGTTTGCATGAATAAATTTCACTTTTAGAGAAAGCTTTTGTAGATGAATAAACTGTGCTCAAAACTGTATTTTACACAATAAGACATAATTATTAATTGAAGAAAAGAATTCATATGCTAAGTCAACGTATTATTTTAACTTTCTCTGAATATTGATGATCAATGTAAGCATATAAAGGTGATAATTATATTGGTAGGAAAAGAAAGCTATTTTTCATGAATGAAAAGTAACCAATGATGTATTCCAGTACTTCTATACTTATCTATGATGAATTGCTCAAACGAATATTTGGAAAATAAAAAGAACTAACTGTGCTCTCCAATTTTGTTTTTTATTTTAAATTAATCAATCAGGTGAAGATTTACTTGTTTTAGCTTTCTTAGAACTTCACAAGGAATTTACTTCGATTTAATTTATAAAATATGGATATTTCTTGATCACTGTGACAGCACTTCTAACGGGATATTCTGAATACGAATAACTTAAAACTATTATTGTTCTTGCTTTTCACCTTGTATACAGTCGCTTTTTTATTTTTTAATAAGAAATTTAGTAATAGTTGGTATTTTCCCAATTCTTATTTAACCCAATAAGTTTTAAGTTCTTGCGATGTGAATCACTATTAGAAATATTTGTATTTTATTTAAATAAAGCCTACGCCTACTTATTCGATTTGGGAGTAAATGTATTTCAGAAAGGCTTCTTTTTATTCTGATTACGAATCATGTCTCTTTTTCCTTTTCTTTCTTTCTTTTCTTCTTCTTTTTTTTTTTTTTTTTTTTTTTGAAAACTGACAGAATCGTTTCATGTTAAGAAATTATTTATATTTATTTATCATTTTACCAGTTATTTAGGAAAAATATGAGTCACAAATATTTTATTCTAATAATTTTTTTTTTTTTTGCCCATACATGGCGATATGAGTTGTTTCAGTTATAAATAAAAGTTTCTTTCAAAAATTCTTTCAATTTCTTGAAATTTAAAGATGTATTTAAATAAGCCATTCATAAAATCCCTAAAAAGTTCTGTAGGAAACATGCCTATTTATCCACGTGGTAAAACTATTGTCCTTCATATGTGGCGCGAAGAAAATTACACTAAACTTAAATCAAATATGTCGAAATTTATGGCTAACGTAAGCCAAATGAATGTAGTTTTAAGCTTCTGTGGGTAGAACGAAATGAATTTCTTAGAACGTATGTTTATTTTTATAACAACAATGAAAAAAGAACAGTGATAGTAATTGTATTAATGACGCCTGTCGTTAAAGAACGTTTTGGTTTCATATATAATCATGTTATGGAAAGCTTGGACTTTTTTCTCTGTAACTGCAGTGTCCTAGTGGTCATGGCCACAAGTTCGCGGTCGGCGTTCTTTGTGTCCAGTCGTTGATTCGAGTCCTGATGCAAAAACAGACTCAACATGTAGTGAGGGTTGTTGCACATTCAATCTGTCAAGGCTCCATGCTCTTCTTTTGACGTAGAGTTGAAGTTTGGAGAGGGAGGTGCCATCTCAAGTGTCGTCCTCGTCACTTGATCTAAGTTCAGAACTGCGAAGTTCGTCGTCAATAGCCCTCGAGTTGCTCGTTAGTGCGACGTTAATTAACAATTGATATTAAAGACTTAATTTTCTTTCCAGCCGAAGGAGTATTGTGGTTGGGAAAATGTTATACAGGCAAGGAAGGGAAATACTCCAGACAATAATGCTGATAGGTAGGGGTGACCTCGGTAACAGATTTAGCGTCACATGTCGCCAAATTTGGCGACAAAACTGGAGTCTCCAAGATAAATATAAAGAAATATCTAGAACAAATATTGAAAATATATGTAAATTTGAGAACGATCGTGTATTTCAATGAATGAATATATATGTGCCACATGCGATATTATGATTACGTTTTTTAATAGCTGTGAAGTTTTTGCTATCGTGGATTTTTTTTTTGTTTATGTTAATTATTTCCTATTGAAACGAAATTTATTGCATTTGCTAGAAAGTCTGCGTGTGTGATTAAAAATTTCGATTTACTCCGAAAGAGCCTGCTTGTCAATTGCGTGGCCGTTTCCTATATTTGAAAGCCGATCAACCATTTAAAGTTTGGCGAGAGTCTATTTCAAAATTCTCTAACCTCATTAAAATCTATCTTATATTTTCATACAAGGAATTTTATAGTTCCTGCAGGAAAATTCTTAATTTGGATATTAAATTATTCTTACAAATTGTTAAATGTTTGTTAAATATTTTTATTTTTTTAAATTGTTTGTCGTTTTAAATATTAATTTCTTTCCTCCATCTCTTATAACAAAGCTAACTACATCCAATGACTAAACACATAACAATGCCAAGCTTAGCTAAGTTAATAATGTTTTATTTCAAGATTCATATAATGCTTTGTATTTAATGATATATTTATCTAAGATTTATTAAAGCAGTTCTAAACATCACACTTTTTTTCAATGTACCTGCAATTTAATTTCAATTAGTATAATGTGCCATAATACTGAAATGCTCGTGGGGAGTTCATAAATCGTAAATTTTCTTCCAGTAAAATTATTATTACTTCTTCTCCTAAAATTCTTATAGCAACCATCTGAGCCTGATATACTAAAATATTAAGGTGAAAAACCTCTACTCGATGCTATCTTACGCATCCAGAGATGTATCAATATACAAATATTTTTAATGCTATACTAATCCACATAAGAAACGTCTTGAATCACGATTTTCGTGGTGGAAGCCATATTTATAACAGATGATATTTAACTGATAAATGTTTATTATCACAGCTGTTTCAAGGATTCCCATCGCTTTCTTTGAAGCTTCAATCAAAGCATAAAAAAGTAATGGATAATGGTGCATTTCCGATTCCGAAAAAATCCTTCTACCCTCGATTTCCTACACGTGGATATCGGAGGGCTCAGAAAGGCATTAATGATGCATTGAATCTGACTAAAGGGCGGCAGACTTCAGGGAGTTTCCTCCACACAGGGAGTGGGGAGAGGACGGACTGACAGACGGCGTTCGGTTCGAATGTGTGCTTCTCCAGGGTGGCCGATCCCAGACGCAGAAGATTCTTTTTTTTTATTCCCTTCCTTTTCGAATCTTTATATTCCCTTTACCGCTGGAGGCCACCGACGATGTACTATAACGTATAAGAGGGTGGGCCTACTAAAAAAAAGTGACAAGATTCTCGGGTGGGCACATGTTCGAATGGAATACTTTCGGCGGTGGAGTGGGGGAAATGTTTATTTTGCCTTCTGGAGACGTTAAATTCTGAGAAACTGTTACTCTATTAACGGAGAGGTGGAGAAAGATCAATGTGATACCGATTCCGATTCGGATTTCTTTGAAATCTTGATTTGTAATACACTGTTGTAACCTATGGTCCTTTTGTGGAAATCTTCCATCATCGACTGGGATTTTCTATTTCCTGTTTTTTTTTCTCCCCTACCCAGTATTTTGCAGAAAGGATGGCAGGAGGGAAGAATATACAATAATTAAAAACGAAGAAATATATTTCGAACGTTATTATTTTGAAAAATTTTATTCTCTTGTCCAATTAAACATATTTGTTTAAGTTAAGTTTTAGATTTTTAGTGAATGCATTTGTGTATAAAGTGCGGTAATGTGCATGCATAAAGGTGATTTTGTTATGATATATGCGTGTGTTACGACTTACGACAAGTAAATTACTTTAAAATTAATTAATTGATGTGCAAACGACTCATTTTTTTGAAAACAAATACTTGTCCAATTTGTACATCAGTCATGAGACTTATATTAAGGCATAATTAAACCATATTTAATTATTATTATTGATATAATCGCTAAGTTAAAATTAAAATCTAATTTTACATAATTACTTTACATTATTAATTAGAAACTTGATTTTAAAGATATAAACGATAAAAACAATATGCATCGGCTTTGATAGACATGTATATTCATGTATTTTGATTATAATTTGATTAAATTAAATATTACAATAAAATTCAAGGAATTTTAATTCTAAATTTTTTCCCTTTCTTTGTCAAATTTCGTTCATTTACTGTAATGTTAAAAAAAGCAGTGTTAATTATGGGCGGTTTTTTTAGTTTAGTTTTTATTTACGTCGCACTAGAAGCAACACGAGGGCTATTGGCGACGCACCTCGTAATTTTGAACCTCGGTCAAGTGACGAGGACGACACCTGAGCTTGCACCCCCTTCTCTTAACTGTCACACCACACAATGGGAGGACTTTGGGCCCCCGACAGATTTAACGTGCATCAACCCCAGCTACACGGCGGGTCTTTAGCTGCCAAGGATCGAACCCGTGACTGAACGAAAACAGACGGTCACGAATCCATGACCACGAGGCTACCGCGGCCAACTTAAGTTTCGGCGGACCCGAGATATTTCGAGTATCGTTTATTCAAAAAAAAAAAATGAGCAGCCCAAAATATCTGCTGGGCTTTTAGGCTTCAGGTCAATATTACCGTTATGAAGATGTTTATGTCAGCAAGAAAGAAGAAAAATTACTACGACACGTATTGCAAGGAAAGTCATTAAATGAAATTTAAATTAATGATTTGGTGCATTATATTTTCTTTTTTTTCTCTTAAAATTTTCAGATATTGATTCATTTTGTATGTTGAGAGGAGATTAATATGTAAAGTTACTTTATTTAATATTATTTTCATTTTATGGAAATAATAGTTATATTTTTATTAAGATATTTTTAATTTAATATTAATCGGTAATTTTTTTTTTCTGAACATAATTTTATCGACAGCTTAAATAATTTTTTGTCTTCTTTACTATTTTATCGATGTTTTGATTTTAATATATGAATACTAATTTGATTGGTTACCGCAAACTCTTTCATTTTTATTAATTTTGTAGTTAAAGTTGGCAACGTTTTAAAAACTTTTGAATGTTTGAATTTTCTTATAGGATTCAGCATTCCAAAAAGAAAAGAAAGTTATTGGTGGATTGGTGTCAAGATTAATTTTTTTTTTTCAATTAAATATTTTTACTTACTCTTTTTATTGTAAATAATCTCCTTCGGGGCAACAATTTTTATGTAAAGACCTAAATTATTATATGAGTTTTTATGTTAAAAACAACTTTCTTTGGATTTGAAGTTTGAAGATTCATTTACTGACTTTTTTCCTGTGAAAAGCCAAGATATTCGATAATTTCCTTTGAAGAATTAACTGCGATAAGCTAAAATCAGCAATTTCTGGAAATGTATACTTTTGTGGATGTTTTTTTGAATAGTTTCAGCAGTTTAATTATTTATCATAAATAGTTGCTCTGATGTTCTTAAAAAAATATAGTTGTGCAAGAGATGTAACAGACTGTAAAACTTCGCTTCAAATTTATATTCTGTACCATGAACCTCACAGTATCGATTTTCACTTTCTTTTGAGCAATGTTTTCATTTCGAAAAAAAGCGTCGTAAGACCATTTGCCATAACTCAAAAACCATTTTTTTCCTCAAACATACCGCCATGTCAGAACTGGTTTTCAGCATTTCTCAATACCAACTCCATCATTTTGAGGCAAAAGACGGAAAAAATCATACACTCACATTTCAGGGAGGAGAAGAGGAAAAAGACAAAGAAGGGGGAATATAAAAAATAGACCTTTTTTTTCCCCCTAAAGTTTCATAAAGAACCGTTGGAGAATCAAGTTTCGTGGCGGTTCCATTAAGCCAGCCACCTTCGCTTATAGAGAGATAAGTCAAATAGGTGTAAAAGAATCTTTTTAAGTGCGAAACGGAATTCTGACTTTCTGGACGATATATCCCTCTGCGTATAATGGAAGATGGCAGAAGAAGGAAGTTGAAGGGTAAAAGAAAAAAGCAATAAATAATATAAAAAAGATATTTTTTTTAAAAAAAAAACTTTCGACTACGTAAAAGGGTTTCGAGTTTGTATCGACATTGATCCTCGCGAGTTATCCACTCGCCTACTGTGAGAAAATCGCATTCAAGGGGCGACTAGGACCATTCAAGTTAGTATCCGGTTCCGCGCTGCCTTTTCATTTATTTATTTCGTTTGCGCGCAGGCAGGAAATGCCTTTACTGTGTGAGATCCTAAACTCTTTTGTCGGGTCTTTTAAGAATTTCAAGTCAACCAAAAATGGATAACTGTTGTGTCTCCTGGTGACTGAGTTTTATTCAGAGAGATGTAACCACATTCTCACCTGCGGCGATTTCGTTTTGTGTTTGCCAACTCATTTCATGGTATTTCTAAATATTTGCTGACGCATCTTCCGCATTCGATGAAATTCGAGGAATTTTCCGAAGCAATTCGGTACGCTTCGAATCAAATTAAATATTACAGTGAAATAGTTGGGTCCGTATTCGTCTTGACTGGACAATAGATACATCCACAAATGATGAATGATTATTAAATAGAACAAAATTTCTATAAATGTTGTATTTTCTTCAAATGATTGAAAGAATTTTCTTATATTTTGAATAAAACCTTTCGAATTCAGAATTATGATTAGTTATGCATTTTGGTACGAGTAGATTTAAAATAACGTTTCACGAGGATTATTAAAGACGGACTTCGTAATTTCAAATCATGTTGATACCTTAGTTGGAACGTCATTCTTCCAACTTTCCCACCACGGGAGGATTTTGAAGAATAATTTCATTTAACCAACAGTAGATCCTATTATTTCACTCAATGAGTCTTTAGAGGAATTAAGACTCGAACCACGGAGCACCTTAAAACTCATTAGGCTAACCAACTACTGGGATGAGTGGGAAAACTGTTAATCATGTCCAGATTTAAATTTTATTGGCGGAGACTTCGAATAATTTTGCACAATCAATTTATAAACAAACTTTAGAAATTAATTCTAATTGATCTACGTATCGTCATTAATTAGATCTGATTTGCTCGTTAGAACATATTTTAATTAGGAAATATTTTAAAAAAATTTATAGCATATGTGAAATCAAAATAAGTAAATAATGTGCTCTTTGGTAGTTTAAGTATTGATTTATGGTAGTTTATTTTCTAAGCATAAAAATTCAAAAAGTGAAATTCAAAATCCCATTACTTTGTCAATTAGTTCTAGCACAAAAAATTCATTCAAAAATTTATATTTATTATAAGAATTGCCGTGTGTCACAAAACATAGATATTCATGCGCTAGATTTGTTAGCTTGAAAATTGTCGTAATTAATTTCAAATATTCCAAAGTACTTTGAAGGTACAATACCTTTTATAATTTTTGATTAAATGAACTAATTAAAAGTAATACAAAGAATAATAAATTTGGAAATGAAAACCATACTACTTTTCCTTTGTTATATGTTCAAGTTTGGGAGTTAACTGTAAGGTTGCACATAAATTTAGTTTTTGCTTTTCTTTTACATTTCATATTTTTTTAACATAGATAGTTAAAATAGTACTTAAATTTGCAATAATGTTCAAACTAATGTTTTAATGATTTCAAAAACAAAAAAACCCCAACTAAGTTCTTAAATAAATTTGATTTAGTTTGTTTATTTTATATACTTTGCATTTCATTAGCCAATACATTCTGACCTAAATTGTAGTCAAACACTAAAACAGAGAAATATTCAAGTGTACGTAATATAATGTACGTATATAGATAAAATATATAAAGTAATTAATTTCTAGAAGATAATATTGATGTCACAAGCGCCTTTTCAAATTTCAATTTTTCATTAGTTTCAGAAGGAAGCGTACAGTCCAGAATTTTTTTTAAAAAAAACTCTAACACAAATTTGCTTTATTTGAATTATAAACTCCTTTATAAATGTAAGGTTTTTTCTAGTTGTCGAAAGAGACTGATTTTTTGTATTTTAGAATAGATCTAATTTGTTATTTTCTGCCAATTTTTAAACTTCTTGTATAATTCTCTAACAGCCAAGGCATTCATTGACCTTTTAAGAATTTGTTCCGTTGCTTGAATTATTTTTGAAAAAGCAACTATTGGAGAATGAGAATGTAATAATTTCCTTTTTTTTTTTTAAGAAAATCCTAATCATTTGAGAAGCATTGCGAGAATATTTCATGTATTGTAATACTGAGGCGACCTGATATTTTAATTTAAATCCGTTGCTATAAATTTGATTACCAATAATATATTTTACTGATTATGAAGTCATTTTATAGAACATTATAAAAATATTCAGGCTATTACAATTTGGGCTCTATACGATTAAGGATTGTTCATGCAAAATATGATTAATATAAATATCGCTTCCGAGAACACGTTTTTCCCCCTCTCAATTGTGTAGCAACAAATATTTCCAAAATTCAAAGTACAACACATTGCAAAGAAACGAAGATCATTAGGTCATTATAGGATATTTTAATTTTCATATGTCGGACGTATTTGTACATCCCTTCCGCAATGTGTGAAAGGTAGTAACAAAAATATTCAAATGCAATTTTTCTTTAGACTTTTTTGTTGTTTTATACTGCATGTAATTAAGTTTTAATACTTTGTATTATCATCTTTCGGATAGATATGATATGCCTTTAGATTGAAACTGTGATGTTTTCGTTGTAAAAAAACATTAAATGCATTGTTACTCAGCATTGTTATTTAAAAAATACTATTGTTGCTTTGAGATAGTATCTCTGTTCTAATACTTTATAAAATACTTTATTTTGCTAAAACTAACAATACTATTGTTGTAAAATGAAAATGTGCAAAACAGTATTGTTTTAAATCATAATTTCTGTTGTTCTGAACGAGTGAACAGCGTTTTTGGAAATCTCTGCTATTTCTGTGATTAATTGAGTTATTTGATTATTTTTGATTTAAATGTCTGTGAATAAAGCCACAGTAGTGGCGGGGCTGCTATCAAGCTCTTTTTTATGGTTCTTGAGCTAATTAATAATATTGAACAAACCATTCTACTTAATCCCTTTGACAATATACCTGTATTTCATAGTTCTTTTGGATAACATACACCAACAATATTTCAAACTACTTTCCGATAGAACACAAACTGACAATAACCCGGAAGAAGCAACTAAAACCTCAATATATTTGCAAACTCCAAATCATAAATTTATCAAACATCATCGTAAGAAACATCTACGAAAACGGAAGAAAATTAAATTCCAACCTAAACTCTCGACAATAGAAGAAATAGATGAAACCATTGAACCAATTTTCAATGATGCACAAAACATAGAAAAGCTCAATAGTCCTACTCTTGCCATTCCAAACCCAATTCCACAATCAGCAAGTTCAATAACTCTCTCAAACCCAACACCCGACAAACAAAAGTTAGCAGCTATCCCATCTCCAGAGTCAATACCAAGCACTAGCTTCAAAGAAATGCTCAAAAACAAGTCTTTTATAATACCTGATCTAATTGTACCATCAGAAACCACGCCAACCAATTTCAATCAAAATTTTGCAGAACAATATTGCAAATATATGGACGAAAAAAAGAAACACAAAGATCTTCCGTTCTTCAAACGAAAATTTCAGTCTTTAAAAAAAAAGTTTCTCAAAAAAAAAAAAATAGTAATTCTTGTAGAAAAAAATACTTAAAAAATATTTGATCTGCCATTTAAAAAAATAATTCTCGTAGAAAAAAATACTTAAAAGATATTTGATCTGCCATTTAAAAAAAAAAACGTTCTCCGACATTCAGCCGAGAATTCGAAACACATGCCACAACTAAAAATAGCATAATTGATCATCAGAAACCTTCGTTAATATTTGAATGCACTTTCCTTGAAAACATCACAACGAAGAATATCCAGTCAATATCTGCTTTTACAATAGAATGTCCCTTAATACTTCACGGACGTGGTAGTCGAGTGGTCATGGTCTCGAGTCATTTCCGGCGTTGTTCCAGTCGAGTCATGAAACCGAGTCCTGATGCCACAAGAGACCTGTCGTGTAGTGGGGCTGATGCACGTTAAATATGTCGAGGCACAATGTCCTCATTTTTGGATGGTGTGGAATATAAGAAAATGAGGTGGCAGCTCAGATGTCGTCCCCGTCACTTGGCTGTGGCTCAGAATTGCGGAATACTTTGGTAATTGACCTCGAGTTTGCTCCGTATGAAGCTAATAAGCAATGAATGTATCTCAACACATTTCTTAATCAACACTTCGACATTCTAGCTGCAATTCGAAAAGAAAGGATAAATCATTGGTGGTTTTTCATTTAATAATTCAATAGAATGAAGATTTTCACATTGCTGCATTAGATGATTTTTCACAAGGAAAGTAGCAAAATACAAAATCGATATTTAACAATATGATGATATCCGAGAGCATATTAATGTATTGGAAATGCAATTTTCTTTAAAAAAAAAAAACTTATAATCAATGGCAAAAATATTGTCTAACTATTGGGCAAAGAAAGTTTTTGATTGTCATTCCGCATTACGTGATTTCTAAAGACTGTACTTACAATTTTTAAACTTTTTTCTGCTGAGAATTTCATTTTTAAAAATTCGCAAAAATCAATTATTTGAAAACATTTTTAGCACGATTATTTTTAGAGGATGACTCAGTCTATTCAAACTTTAAAAAAATTGATTATGCAATCATTCTTAAGAATCATGCTTTTCACTTAAATATGAATTTAATCAAACTTATAAAAGACTGACTGTTTTGTAATCGTAAAACAATTGAATGTACTATAAATAGAAGCTTGGGTTGAATAAAACTTATAAAATTAGATTAGATTAGCCAGGCATCCTTAAAAAAAACTTGAAGTCTCATCAGATGTATTTAAAAAAAAATGTCTTACAGAGTCTTTCAAACACACACGCACGAAACTTAAGGTTTTGTGAACAGGTGCTTGAGTCTAATCAAATGTACAAACAATTCTTATATAGTCATCATTTAACTTTGAAAAATGAACATATCCTTGATGAAATCGATGCTTAAATAAGAATAAAACTTACAAAGTTATATTAGACTATATCGTTGCCTTTAAATATAAAGGCCGCGGTAGCCGAGAGGTCATGGCCGCGAGCTCGCAACCGACGGTGTTTCCGTTGTGTCGTGCGTTCGTTTCCCCATGCCACTAAAGATCCGCCGCGTAACGGGGCTGATGCACGTTAAATCTATCATTGCTCCATCCCTCTGAGAGCTCATTTCCATTAGAAGAGAACGGGTTTCACGCACCGTAGGGGGACCACATCGATTTTTATTCTTTTTCTCCTACCACCCCTTTTTCTTTCGTCTAGACCATACATACACATTTTTCTGACTGTTTCGTCAACCTATACTTTTGCTCTGTGTTACGTCCCTTAATGAGAAAAGTGATGTCTTGGGATACCTTTTGTATTCCGTTGTTGATGGATGTTAAGACTAAACCCGCTTCTATCCGTCGGCTGGTAACTGCTTCTGAGGGAGTTCTCGAATCTCTAATACTTTGCTTTAAAGTTAGTATCGCAATTAGGGGTGTTTCTGGTGAACCAATGGAAACTCACCTCGTAGTTGCAATATACCTATACTTTAATGCTATGTCTTGGGTAAATGCCGTTACTGGCAATTCCCGGATGATCGGTGGGTTGCCTCCTCTTGTTTGAGCTTCGTGGTAGGTGGAGGCACATTGAATTGAATATCTGAAAGTCCTTATGGATGCATACTATTGGTGCTATGACGGAGTCCTTAATTCGTCAACCTCTATCACTGGACCAACAAATGTTTATCGAAAACACAGCTCGTTTTTTCATTATGAAGACCAAGGATACTTTTCAGCGATTTCTCCCATTGTTAGCGAAAAAGCTATCACGAACGTAGAGTCTGTTAAAACCATTCGAAAGATGTGTTCAAGGGTCTTTCTTGTCCTTGGAAGTATCATCCGCAAAATTGATACTTCCGCTTTTTTTCAATTCCAAAGATTTGATATTCGAAAACCAACAGTCGAGGACGAAAACCATATGTACTCGATGTGCAGAGGTTGGCCACTACAGTGATGAATATATATCAAAGGAGCAGTGCTTTAATTATAATAATCACTCTCCTTCGTATTCCCGTTCTTGTTCAACGGGGGACATGAAGAAGTTAAGTGCTGTAAAAATAAAAAAGAATCAGATTTTATTTCCTGAGGCTCAGAGTACTTTGTCGAACTAAAATCAGTCTCCGGTGTCGGTAATGTTTCAATAATAAAAAATTTATATGTCTACATCAACCCACTCAACTAGAAAAGATATCTTTGTCTACTAAACACCGATGAGAAGACTTTTTTCCATGATTCCAGTTAGTCTTTTCATTCCCTCGATGTAGCCATTTGTTCATCAACTTTGCTACCATTGTTGAAATTAGAGGTCAATAGTGATATACATCATTTCCCCCTCCTAGTATCCCAGGTTAATGTTGATGGAAGTCGTTTCCGCCTTCCCACATATTATTTCCATCGGATGGGTTGGGAATCTTTCACACGGTTAGCAGTTATAACAAGCGCAACAGTTCAGAATTGTTATATTGCTTAGTACATTCCGAAATGTCACTGACTAACTTGTGATCACTGCCGATAAAATTATTCCAAAAAGTTCCAATATACGGCAGAAAATGAGTAAGCCATAGGGAATAGGGACTGTCAAATTTTTCACAAAATCAAAGGAGATTGTGAAGTATTTTCCGACGATATCTCACAGCTGAGAACCTCATAGTGTTTTAACGGGCAAAGCGTTTGCTCATAGAGTAAGACAGGATAGTTAAGGGGAATCTGAAGTCAGGTATGTCCATTCCATTACATCGTTTACGACTAGTCAACACTTAAAGAGGAAAATGAAAGCTGGAAATAAAGTGTTTAGGGAATTTTCAATCCCAACACTTGTGAAGCATTGGTACCCTCTAGTTGTATAGAGCTCGTCAGCGCCAGAGTCATTTGAAGACGAAATCCCGAAGGCGTGAAACGCACCGATGAGCGTTAAGCTCGTAGAAGGACTCTGAAGTCCACTTTATGGTTGATTTTTGTTTTGTGTGAGTTAGACGTTGGTAAAGTGTCGTCCCATAATAAAAAAAAAGGACTGAAAAGTGAATGTGCTCGTGATTCCATGACACCAGAAAAGAACCAGCATTCATAAACGGTGTCGAGTAGCGCACTGGTATCGTAACGAACATATAAGTAAATAGAAACTCTCCTACATTGAAAAAGTCAAAGGAATTTCTGCTTTGAATATATCTGAACCATGAACGTATACGAACACTGCTCGATGTAGACATTGCTTATTAAATTAAACATGGAAAAAGTAAAACTTTTAACTAAGAAAAAGAGTTATTTGAGAACTTCTTTAACAAATACCATAAACAAAGTGGAAGATTACATGAAAATTGTTAACTTAAATGTACTTGAAGATTCTATAACTTTAGTCATGGAAGAAAGAGTTTTACAAGCTCAATGAAGAAAATGAAAATTTACTTGATGTTGAGTCAAAATTACAAACCAAAATCGAAAACACCGTGACGTATAAAGATAGAATAATTTTATTGAAATCAAGAATAAATAGATATTTAAAAATAGAAAGGATATTATAAAAATCAATACAGATCTTAAAACAACTGAAGTTTCGGGAAATAACAAAAATCAGCGAGTGTGACTTCCGAAATTCGTATTTTCAATATTTTACGGCGACGTTAGTCAGTGGATTAGTTTCTGGAACGCGTTTAAGGTTGTTTGTGTTGTTTGAAGGATATTCTAATACTTTCTTCTAGATGAATACTCGGGATACCTTTTGCGTTCCCTTTGGCCGATGCTTCGCTGTAGACGGGTCACAAGAGTAAGTTCCACTTCTGTCAATCGTTTGGTACTTGTTTCGGACGGGTTCTTCTCGAACCCCAAAGACTTTGCTAGAGGGTTTGCATTGCAGTTAGAGGTACCTCGGGTAAACTGGCGGACCCTCACCTCGAAGCTGTAATACTATAATTTAGTGCTACCTCTGGGGTAAGTGCCGTGCCTGGCATTGATCAGATGACCGGCGAACTGCCTCCCCTTGTTGGGCTCCATGGTGGGTGGAAGCGCACTGGAGTGAACAAAAAAAACTTATTATGGATCCAAAATCTTTTAGCCTTGATGGCGGCCTAAGCCCAACAACTTCCTCTCTCTTTATTGAAACTGATAAAAAACCTATAAACATATGAGATTTTTCATTATAAAGCGTAATGAAAGCAATTTTGCCAAAACGTCACCTTTCCTAATCCTAAAAAATAATCATTCAAGGCAGGGTAGTAACAGTCAAAATAAAGTTTCAATTAATAACAGTTTCAATAAAGAGAGACAATTATGATTTGGTGAGCTTGTAGAAGTGAGCAATTCTACACAAGTTCAAATGATAATGTCGTTAGAACATTTTGGACCTTACTGAATGAAAACTGAACCTCATACTAGTCTTAACTTCTCTTGTGGTGTTTTCTCTATGGACTTATCTAATGTATTGGAGGAAGAGATATTAGAGAACTTGTACGATCAATATGTCTCTGGTGTCTGGAGGATAACAGTGGGAAAAGATCGGAAAAGTAATTAATACGAAACATCTCCCCTTGATCTTCTCGACATCTACCCTACCCCAGTTTGTTCACGTAGAGTATCTAAACCTCTCCGTCAGACCTTACATTCCAAACCCTCTACGATGTTTCAATTGTCAACGTTTTGGACTCTCTAAGACCGTTTGTAGGGGACAACTGACTTGCCCTCGTTGTACAGCAAAAGGACATGACAGTGTTTCCTGTATAGCTGCAGAAAAGTTTGTCAATTATCAGGGAAATCACCCTTCATGCTCTCAGTCTTGCCCTAAATGGGCAAAGGAAAAGGAGATTGCTACTATTAAGAAGACGCTCCAAAACGTTAGATATCCTGAGGCTTGCCGTATGGTCACTTCTCGTACTCTTGTACAGGAAGTCAGTTTTGCATCCGCTACAAAGACCATAAAAATTTCAAAAACAACATAGTTTCCTAAACTTTTTTTTTATCGTTCAATCTGAAAAACGAATAATAAAGTCAAATAACAGTAGCAACAACATAAAAAAAACCTAGACCACATTTAATCTCTCTGCTAGGCCTCAACAAACGAGGCCCTTGGCCATGTCAAAAGCTTTGCAGAGGTTGAAATTAAAAGCTGCTGCGAATAATACTCCTCGCAAGAAAACCAAAGTCTTCCACTCTACTGAGAGTGATGTGGTGGATCTCTACCCATCCATCGAAGACTATGACACTTTTACAACCCTTTTTTACTACAGGGCTTTTAACTTCCAATGCTAAGAAGTAATAGCCTCCTTTGTTTCTTGGAACTGCCGCAGCTTACGACCTCGACTTGAAGAGTTCGATTCTATAATATCTACGTACCAATCTGCTTACATTGCTCTTCAAGAAACTTTTCTCAAGACTACGATAGCAATTAAGGTGTATGGATATAATTGTGTACGAGGGGATGTTGACGTCGCTTCATCTTCAACCGGTGGTGTTTGCTTATTCACATCTAAGAGTTAATATAGTAGTATCGTAACACTGAACACTTCAGTTCAGGCTGTGGCTGTACGAATTCACATACATTCCTTATTTCCAGTCTGTTGCATTTATTTTCCATTAAATGATATTGTATCGCAAATGGAATTGAATAACTTCGTCCAATTATCAACTCCTTTCCTTCTGCTAGGTGACTTAAATGGACTCAGTCCTCAGAGGGACATGACGACGCAAACTCAACGACAGATCGAGCAATTGATCGATCTATCGTCCGATCAACTGTTCGATTACAGTCTCTGTTTTCTGAATACTGATGAGAAGACGTATTTCCATGCACCCTCTAGGTCTTTTCATTTCCTCGATCTAACCATTTGCTCACTGAATTTGCTACCTCTGTTGAAATTAGAGGTCGATAGTTATCTTCACAATAACGATCATTTCCCTCTACTAGTCTCCCAAGTTAACTTTGATGGGAGACGCTTATGTCCTCCCACACATAATTTCCATCGGGCAGCTTGGGATTCTTTCACAAGGCTAGCACTTATAACAGGTGCAAGGATTCAGAACAGAGAGATCGATGATGTTGTGCGAAATGTCACTGACTCGATTATTGACGCTGCAGATACGGCGATTTCAAAAAGTTCTAATAAGTGCAGAAGATGAGTAAACCATGATGAAATAAGGAATGTCAAACTTTTTTCAAGGATTAAAAGAGATTGTGGGGATTTTTTTCAACGGTTCCCCACTACTGAGAACCTCGTAGCGTTTCAAAGGGTAAAAGCTTTTTTTTTCGCTAATTACGAAGGACTGTCAAAGAGAATCTTGGGTCAAGTATGTCTCTTCCATCATATCATCTTCTACCAGTCAACAAGTATGGAGGAAATTGCTATAACCTGTAAGGGGAGTTTTCAATCTCGATACTAGATCTGATAATGCTGTACATTCTTCTCCTGTCGATGTAGCCAATATCATCGGCCAATATTGTGCTAAAGTGTCAAGCTCCGATTCATACAGTGCTACATTTCTAGCCACTAAGAACCTTTCTGAGCAGACACATATAAATTTCGGCTATCGGCAGAATCTACCTTATGACTTTAACTTGTGGGAATTGAGAAAAGCTTTATCTTTGCATTTAATATCAGCTCGGTCCTGATGAAATTACATATAACATGCTACGTCATTTGAATGATAATTCACTTACAAGTCTCCTTTGCCTGTTCAACAGAATATGGAGGGAGCATGTGTTCCCTAGTCAGTGGTAGGAGGCAGAAGTAATTCTTATTCTGAAGCCTGGTAAGAATCGAAAGGATCCTCTCAACTATAGACCTATTGCACTAACGAGCTGTCTTTGTAAGACCCCGGAATGTATGGTCAATGCCCATCTCGTGAATGAATTGGAAAAAAAAACCGTTACATTTCTCCATTTCAGAGTGGATTCCGTAAAGGAAGGTCCATTTTTGACAACGTAATCTTGCTTGAAGGTGAGATTCGTAAGATTCGCGTTTGTCCAAAGGAATAATCTGGTTTCAATATTCTTTGACGTTGAAAAGGCATAAGACTGCTCATGACGCTATGAAATTCTTCGCATAATTATCAATTTGATTTTAGAGGCAATTTGCCTATTTTAATTGAAATTTTCCTTTCTCTTACATCGTTTAAAGTTCGTGTTGGAAATGCATTATTCAGTTCTTACATTCAATCTTGAGGGGATTCCTCAGGGAAGTATTTTAAGCCCGGCTTTATTCATCTGCCATATATCTCACCCCATATATTCCCTATTTCAACCCTCTG
This sequence comes from Nephila pilipes, assembly GCA_019974015.1. Lineage (NCBI taxonomy): Eukaryota > Metazoa > Arthropoda > Arachnida > Araneae > Nephilidae > Nephila > Nephila pilipes. Next base: position 315,933 of record BMAW01049345.1, read on the forward strand.
TATACGGATCACTACATGTAGACAATTTGCAAATATCCTGCGAAGGTTCTTTCATACATTTAATTGAGAGACAATTTCAAACAGCAGTCAATAAACTCGCAGAATAGTATAACGTTAATGGTCACAGTATTTCTCCAAGTAAGAGTTTTTGCGTGCATTTTTGCAGTTTTGGTTTAGTTTTTATTAACGTCGTACTAGAAGCAACACAAGGGCTATTACGACAGACCTCGTAATGTGCATTTTTGCAGAAAGCGTGGTCTCCATCCCAATTTCGACGTTCGCACAGGTGATACTTTAATACTCATTGTTCCGTAACATCCACTTCCTTTGAGTTATTTTCAACCGAAAGCTCACTTTCTTTCCGCATACCTTACTTATGCGGAAGAGGTGGGAGAAATCCTTGAATATTTTGACAGTTTTGTCAAACACCTCATGGGGAGTGGATCGAACATCATTACTCCGAATGTATCCGTTGGTCATTTTGTCTCGAACAGACAACGGATGCTTAGTATAAGGATCTGCCTTCAGCTATGCATTGCAAAAACTTCACCTAGTTCACCACACTGCTCTGAGAATTTGCTATTATGCGTTTCTAACATCTTCTGTGCAGTCTCTATGTGGAATGCAACCAATTACCCTTGGCTCTGAGACGTAAGAAATTGTCTCTCAATTATTATTTCCAAAATGTCATTTCTACCATTTCATCCATTACACAGTACGCATATCAGTTCGTCTTTGAGGAGATTGTACGAAGCTCTTCCGTCGTAAGTATGCGTCCATTCTCCGAAAGGATGAGTAATTTGAAGGAGGAGCTCAGCCTACCTCACGTATGAGTCCAACAAAGGAATTTCTTTAAATTCTCACCTTGGAACTTTTCAAGATTTAAATACCTGAACCTATTTACTGTGAACAGTAAGTGTATACAGCACCTCCAACCATTTTACAACGCCTCTTTCAATTCCACTTGAGTCAGTGTTGAATTTTTCCCCATAAATACGGATGGTTCGAAAGGAACGTGTGCGTCGGCGTTGGTGTCTTTTCTAATGATGTAACACGCAGTTACAGGCCAGGTACTTCTTGCAATCTCTATACAACCGAAGTTGTTGCCATTTAATATACACTTCAGTTGATGGAAAATTCTAGTTCTCGTAAGTTCATTGTATACATTGATAGCATGAGTGTATTGGAAACACTGGAAAATCTGGATGATTAGAGTCCTGTGGTGACCTGCAAACATCACAGGACATCTTCACAGTTAAGGGTATGTCATCAAATTTTGTTAGATACCTAGTCATGCAGGAATTTCAGAGAATGAATTGGCGGGATCGGCTGCACGATCAGTTATGAATCCAATGGAATTAGCAGTCACGATTTCTGACCTGAAACGAGTCGTTTTAAAAGTCATTGAAACGGCGTGGCAGGAAACGTGAAGTCTTCAAACTCACAACAAGCTTTACTTGGTGAATCCTAAAATTGGTTCATGATCCAATGTTTCAAAGCGAAGAGCAGATATAAAGTTGACTAGGTTTCGAATAGGACATACACGATTTACGTATAGTACCTTCTGTTGGGTGAGGCAGCTCCCGAGTGTCCTTCTTGACATGTCCCTTACATTGTGCATCGTATTTTAATTATATGTCCGGTGTTTCATCATTATCGTCGCATATTTCTTAAATCATCCGTTCTACAATTATCTGATTTGGTTGGAGAAATCCCCACCACAATTTATTTGCGTTTTTATACAAAATTAAACTTCTTTATTAATCATTGATCCATCTAAATCGTTAACAAGCAATTTTTTTTCAATTTAGTTTTAATCACCAATTATTTTTAACAATCGTTAATCAGATTCAGTTAAATTCAATCTTTTTTCGATTTTGAGGGGAAAAAAATTACAGCTTGTTCTATTATCAGCAATTGTTTAGCGCAGTTGGGTGAGATTTGGTTTTTGAGCCATAAACATACAGTCAATCAAAACACTGCGAAAATGAATAAATAAACTTTCTAACGCTAATAGTTGTACGAAATAAAGGTGCAGGGAAGTCTATTAAAATTGATTGAAACTATTGTGATCGACTTTGTATGAGGATGAGGATGTATGTCATGAAAGGAATTTCATTAACATATATAATTGAAATTTTCAATCTAAGCCTTGTGAAAAATATTAATTTTGCACAATACCAACTGCAAAAGCTTCTCAATTCCCAGAGTTTTGCTCACCTCAGGATCTAGGGATAAATGTGATACTTGTCAAGGAAATTCTTGGATATATTTAATTCTATTTTAAATAGATTATAAACTAAATTAACGCAGTCAAATACGTAGTTATAACACTTTATAACATTTTAAATATCTAAAATAATTCTTCAAATTCTACAATGAAAAATGAAATTACATTTCCGTAATAGGTTTGAATAAAAAATATTTGCATTCCACTTGCAACGCTTCGCTACTGAAGTTATGACCCATCCAGACTCAATAAATGATCAATCAAGAAGTAGACAGTTAAGTCAATCTTGTTAAGTTTATTCTCACTCTTAGAATGATCACACACACGCACAATAACAATTTTTTGTACTGCGAATGGAGATCAGCTAGTCCTAAATCAAATATTATAATTGAGAATTCTACTTGCCTAAATAAAACAGCAAAATTGGATTCGAATCATTAAGCGGATCCGAATTAAGATTCTAATCTTAGAAGATCGCCTTTCACCTTCTCGCGCCAATATCGTGCGCTTATGTAATTCGCTACTTCCTCTTATCACAAATCGCTCCAATACCTCCGAATTCTCTATCTGATAGTTTCTTATTCACCACGTGTAGTAATGCTGTATATCCAAATATATAGCAATGCTGATTCACATATGTTCTGATCTTTCATAAGGAGATGTTCTCAATTCAAATAACTTCATAAAAATGCCCAAAAGTTAGTTGAAGCGAAAGAGCACGAGAACTCGTTATACTCTTTATATATTAGATTATACACAGTAGCTATGTATATTCTAAAAAGATTCTTTTTTTTGTGTGTGTGTGTGTGTGTTTTCTCAAAGCAGGGATCTAACTTGCTTTCATTTAAAATCATTAAATATAGAATGAAAAAGAAAGAGTTTTATAAATACTTATTAAATTTAAGGATAGAGTAACATTACCTTGAAGTACAGAATATCGATAAACGAAATCCAAAATCGATTACTGATGTTTTTCACTGTATGATTTTAAAAAAAACCCAATCAAATTTGCTCCTATTCTTGTCAAAATAAGTTTTGCTGTTTGGAATGCTTTCAACTAACTCTATCCGGGAAAAGTTGCGATGTATTATGACTTAAAATTATAAACCATAATATATAAAAATTATGTTCCATTACTGTACTAAATTAAGAAAAGTTTTTATTAAATGCACAACATGTGAAATGTTTTCGTTTTTAAATTTTTTTTCAGAATATTAAACGTTCAGAAGTGCTCAATTAGTCATTGCGATGACATTTTTCTGGCAACAAATTGATATTTTGTCCGGAATTTTTTTCTCCTTCAAAAAGCTCGATTTTTATGAAACAATGATGATTATTCTGAAGATTCCAACTGGTATCTTTAAAAGTGAACGTTGGCATTTTTGATTATTTCAACTGCATGTGGCACATCGTTTCTGTATCTGGTAAAATCCTCTTCGGACACGAATAGTAAATGTTGGGAAAGGATTCGGAAATACATCCAAGTATTTTTACTCAGTTTATCAAAGTATTTTTACTCAACACCCGCAACATTTATTATAGCTTCACTTACGCAATGCTTTTCAGCTAAATTATGCTGTTTATTTTCCTATTTTTAAACACGGAAAAGAGTGTTGTGATAAATCTGCATACTCTGAATCAGAATATCACTTCCCATTGAGATAAAAGAAAAAGGGAATTCATTTATACTGCAGCTGAAGAAAACATCTCATTTAGCAATCCAGAGTTCAATGGATCAAAATAAGGTAACGTGTTTTTTTCATATTCTAATAACTATATTGAGTAATTGGACAAAAATTTCACATTATCGGGCATGATACGACCAAACTTGTATAAATAATGTACTTGCATTTTTATGAATAATATGCAATTTACTTATTATTGATGGCCCATTATTTGCTTTCTGAAATAAAATAAATGAATTATATACAGTTAATGGGGGGGGGGGAAATGGCCATGAAATAAATTAAAATCAATTCATCTCATTCATTCATTTGTGCCACATGTCCACAGTCGGAAGCATTAAATTAAATATCTTTATAAATTTGACAATACTTTGTGTGTGGTTGCAGAACAAAATATATTCTTTGATTAAAGTAGTACCTTCAGTAATTATATGTTAGATTACTATTAAAAATATATTTTCGAGTTTTTATTGCTTTTTGATTTTATTCGAATATTGTATTGAATGATTCAAAAATCATTGCACACATTAAGCTTTATTTTCAATGCAAATTTATTTAATTTGAAAGAGATAAAATGACATTTAGGTTATGTGTATTTCCTATGAGTTTTTTTTTATTGATAAGCGTCTAGAAACCCGCCCCCCAAATATCGTTTAGAGTAATATAACTTTCTTCTTATGAAAACATGTGCCTTATGGCTTTTGCTGTGCCAAAATGGACGTAATATCCCCATTTCCAAGAAAACTTTCAACATTCCGAATGACTTTTAAGTAGCAAATCAAACTATCTCCAAAATTTACAAAATATGAGCAAAAAATTCGACATTTTTAGACATTCGTATCTAGAATCATATAGTAAAAAATCAGGATTTTATCTGAGGTTTTCATAAACTTCATTCACTTGGGCAAAATTTGTTTTATTGATATATAAAAAGACAATTTTTTTGTCACGTCAGGTGTTTTTACAAATTGGAAAAATATCTTTTATTGAAATCTTAGAATAACTTATCAAATAAAATTGTCTCTTTTAAACATAGAATCCTATGAGGCATTTTTATGTGACATTTATATGTTTGTATGTCATATCATGGCATCGCGTTTTCTGCCATCATATTTTAATGTTCCATATTTGCAGTCTTCTCCTATCGTTCCTTTATTCATTTTATAACGGAGCTCAGTCGTGCTTTTCCCTGCGACTAAATCTTACTTGATGTTATTTCAATGTAGAAATCCCCCCTGTGAATGAAATGTGACTTATGTAGATTAAAAAAGAATTACTGAAGTGTGGCGAATGGGACTGTGGGGCTGCATTGATAAACAATGAAGAATTTAATACGACGGTTGGTGGTAGAGAGAGTGGCCTGAAGTTATCAACCAAGATTCCGGTATCGTACCTACCCTGAGTAAGGAGCTTTAGGAGCGAACACAGAAAGTATCTGCAAAGAGTTAGTGAAAAGAACTCTCCTGTAAAGTTCCGCTATTGGCTCATTACATTTAAGTAACTAGTTGTAATATTAAGCGTTGGATTCAGACGTGGGTCGAAAATAAAATGCAAAAACTTGATTAAATATTTATCTTGTGTTTTGATTATATTACTCTCTTGGTAATCCAGCAGATATCGGACTAGCGCTGGATTACTAGAAAATTACTAATAATAATACATTTAAACAGCAAAAGCTATGTATTACTTTGTAGAATTTAATACAGCTCACACAAATAAAAAGAAATGAAATCTGTACAGTTTTGTATCGATAGACTACATTATTCAATCGAAGTAAAATGCATAAAATTATTTTCTGACTTGTAAGCCTGTGTAAAAATGCCGGATTCCTAGCAGGGCCAGAAATTTGAAGCGCCGGATTATGGAGGAAGTGCAATACTTTGAAATCCTAATAAGTTGTGTTGCGACCTGGTGTGGTTTAATTAAAGACTCTGTTGATTAGTGACTCGTACATATTGATTTGCAATGGAAGAAGGAAGAAATACGAAGGGGGAGGTTACTATTTGATATATAAGGAATATCTTTCTAATATTCTAGGGATCGTTCTTAAAAAAAAACTTATCAAGTTCCTTTTTCACCACTTCTGCTCCACGAAAATGTTATTTCTATAGTAAATAAAGCTTCAAATTATTCAATTACCCTTCTGTAAATTATTATGGTTAGCCGTTTATTAGATTGGGCTGGCAGAGGGAGGTACCAGCTCAAGTGTCGTCTTCGTCACTTGACCGAAGTACAAAATAATGAGGTCCGTTACCAATAGCTCTCGATGTTAATAAATTATCAAACAATCAAAAACGCGAAAATTGAAACGAGTTCAATAAACTTCGATTTCATCATTATAAGCGAACACAGAAAATAATATTTTGACAAACTCGTGCAATTGTTGAAATTGCAGCACAGGTTATTGATATGCATTTTTCGATTAAATATAAAATTTATGGCTGTTCATTTAATGGGGATTCTGCTCCATTTGAGTCTTAAATAATTTTCTCTGTCAACGCATTTAAAAATTATTTTAGCATGATATACAGTGTTTATTTTCAAGAAAGCGATTTTAGATAAAAACTCGGTCGTATTATTGATACAAATCAAAATTTTTTAGTTAAATAATTTCAAAATCCTACACCTCCCGTATTTATGAGTATATAAGCATTAACTTTGTTTTTAATAATAATCTTAAGGATGAGAGATTGGTGTTTTTTAACAAAAATTTCCTTATTTAGGGCAGAAAAATGAAATTGTTGATGTGTATGTCAAAATATTTTCGCAAAGCTCCCGATATATATCTTATATATTTTAATATGTTAAATTAAATTATTCATTTTATTGAAAAATTGATCCCTATTTTTGTTACATGTATTATATAACTCACAGAAAAGAAATGGAAATGAGTAATAAATAGTTGTATAGAGGAATAACATTTTAAAAACATCGATGTATTGAAAAATCATAAACTGAGAAAAAAATATTTTAAATTTATAACTCTTAAAAAATAATTATTATGTGCTTCAATTAACTTTAAATGCCATTTTAAAATATATTTATGTATATTTTTCTTAGAAGTAGTTATTTATATATATATATAAATTTTGAAAGTACATAATAATCTAAAAAATTATTAATCATTAAATATTAAAAAATAAACTTACTAAAAATTACAAAAACTGAATAACAAGAAGAAAATATATACAGAGGAACAGCAAAATATAATTGAAAAAAGAAAAATCTTTAAAAATGAATAAAATGGAAATAATGCTATGTAATACTACCTCTGAACTAGGTATTATATAAGCACACATACTTAAAATGTTTTAAAAACCTGCTTAAACATATTTTAAAGAACAAACCTTCGTTATCAGTAATAACCCTATGAAACAAAAAGCACAACCTAATATAACACAGCAAGCAAAAAGTGAAGAAACAAAGAAAAATATATCAGAAAACTCAGTGAAAAGTAAAAATCGACACACACATATCGACATATATGTGTGTGTGTGTGTGTAAATATGTATGCATGTATACATATATATAACATCAAAATGTTATATTTGTATGAAAATGTATGATGAATAAGAACTCATATTCTAATAAATAATATAAAACGTAATTAAATAAACATTTATACATATAAATACAACTTTCATTACGAATGATTTGTTGTGATCTCGTATTGTATTTATAATATATTTAGCTCGATAAATACATTATAAACACAATACGAGATCACAACAAATCATTCGTAATGAAAGTTGTAGACATTCAAAAGAATAATAAATACTAAAATTATGATTAAAACAGAATTACAATTAGTCTTCGAAAAGTTTTTAATAAAAAAAAAATGGCGGGAAATTACTGGCATCTCTAAAAAAGGAGGCTTAGTCAAGTCCCAAAATTTGTTTATATTTTTCAATTTTCAGTTTATACATTCGAAAGAAATTTATATCAATCGAAAGATAATTTAAAGAATATTACTGGATAAAATTTTAAATAATAGATATACAGATGTTTTGGTCATTTTTAGCATAACACTTAAACATCACACTAACAATAGGTCACAATATAAAATGGATGTGATGCGTGTCAATTCAGTGAGTATTTTATTCTCTAAAATAAATATCACAATTCTGAAATTAATCTTGGGTAATGTAACATACTAAATGTAAAAATATTTGAAATTTAAAGACTTCGTTGATCAAATTCTGTACAGATAACGTAAGACACAAAGATTCGTCATATTTTCGTCTGTAAGTAACATCAAGTTTTCTCGAAAATAAGACAAAACCATAAGCTCTGGAATGATTTTTGATGACCGTTATGTTGAATCCATCTCTAAAATAAGCCTCCATTAAGTTTGTTAGCCAGATGAGCCCATTTAGAACATCTCAGCATACAATGAATTATCAAATTTTGAAGCAATAATATTAATATATTTAGATGTAAATAAATATTAGTATAAATCGACATTAGTATTTAAAGTAAAAGGTTATATAAATTTTAAGTAAATATTGGGTGTATGTAAATACCCGAGAGGACACATTCGGAGAAAATAAGACATCCGCTGAAAATAATCTCAATATAAGTTTTGAAGAAAAAAAAATTAATTTAAAACCCTGTGTCTTATCTTCAAGGAGCAATAAATTATATATATATTGTAAAATTAACGCGCACAGTTTTATATAATATGCTTATATCAGTAGTGTAACCAGAAATTAATTTTCGGGAGTGCATATCGTTATTACCAATGAAAGAAGCGGTTTTGAAGTTTAGAATTACCCCTTGGTAAAAAGTAAATAATACGCTATATCAGTCTTATTTCTCCTAGTTAAAATTGCTCAAGTACCGATATAATTTTATCAAGTAATTAAAATTACAAAAATGAAGATTATTTAAGAAAATTATGTAGATAACATAAACATAACATTTGCATTTATGGGGGGGTGGTATATTTTCCATAGGGATGCATTCCCCCCTCCTCTCTTTGTCTTCAAACACTGACCCAGAGACACCCGTTTAAAGACAACAAAGACTTTTTTCCCTTTACTCAGGAATCGACTTAGTTGAAATCCTTCTTTCTTTTCGCAATGAAAAAAATTTAAGCATGAGGAGGGAAAAAAATTCTTATTTCAAAATTTCAAACGTCTACACAATGGTATAATAAAAGAATTATCCTGAAATATTTCAATTTTGAGAAAAATCTTGGAGGGGGGTACATATGTCCTTCTGTACCCTCCTTATGCCAATGACTTAGATATTATGTTTTTGTAATTATGACTTAAACGATATATAACATAAGATCATCATATTAAACTATAATTTTAGAATGTTATTCAAACATTATTACTGGTGCTAATGTATTCAATTCTTTAACATTTTGCAAAATAATTTATCTGACATTGACATTTTTCGCCGTGTGAATTTAAGAGTGGAGAATATTTTTAAACTAGCTAAATGAGTCACTCTTTAGATTATTGGAAAGGTGGCAACTGTGAATTAGAAAAGACACTTCAAATACATTTCAGATAGTAAAAGCAACTATTGCAAGTGCGCGATATCTTATTTTGTATACGGATCTTCTTGTGATAATAGAACTCCTCCCCCCTCTCCCTTGAGTCTTAAGTGCATGTGCTTATTATTTCTCTTTGAAATCTCATTTCACTGTTGATAATTTTGAGTTTGCAGCGTGAAGATGCAAACGCTCTTATCTAGATTCTTGGCAGAGTTTCAGGTTTATCTTACCTGTCTCAATCCCGTATCTCCGCCGTTTCCCGAAAGCGGCACCTTTGCCACGTCAGAGTCAAAAGAAACAAGCGAGCATTGTTTTATAAGTTAAAAAAGCAAGGGCCATGCGCCACAAACTCTTTATTTCAATTGTATTTAAAATCTTTCCCTGTAAACGTGTTTCAAATTAATTTGTTGTATGTCTCGGTTTCAACTATTGCAACACTGGCAATTAAAGACTATACTTTCGAATACGTTTGGCAATCATGAAAACGTATTCTAAGCGTCTTTAAAAAAAAAAAAAAAAGGATAATTTAGTTGATCCACATCAAGAGTAGCCCTAGAGGTCAAGGATATATTACGTCAGCGCCCATTCGATATCGCCATCTTTTGAGATAACATCCCGCCGGAAGTATCAGTCTATTTTAGGACTCCTCGCACAACTCTTCATTCCTGTATATCATCCATTTAAAAGAGGGTGAGGGCGAAAAAAAAAAGATAAAATCTACTGCAAACGAGTCCATTATCCCGAAGAGCGGATGTATCGGTGATGTGTTGAAATGCAGTTACTCTTTTGGACGTAAAAACAAACATTCTCTCCAATTCAGTTGGTTATCTCAAATGCGTGGGCTAAGCGAATCTGTATCTGGTAATGGTCAATTGATTCCAGACAAGCTTAAGTTCATTCGAAATGTAAATGACTTCGGTCAATATACCTTTGGAACAATATTAAGCGCAAGATATGAAACAGTGTTCCGAAAAAAAAAAAATCTCGATCATTCTGCAAGAAAAGATGCCATACCGAACACATCGTGGTCATTTTCGGTAATAGTTCGATTTCGAGAAAAGATACCATACAGAACAGACCGTGGTCATTTTTGGTAATATTTAGATCGATAATATAAATCAGGAGTCGGGAAATCTTTTGTGAACTAGAAGACCTCAGACTTTATGCCGTTTTTCCGAAAGACTAACTGGACAAAAGCTTAGGGGTCCGGTAAAAGTTAGGGTCCCGTATGTGATGTATAATTTTTACATCACTTGATTGCAAAGCATTCAAAGAGGCCTTAAATATCTGGAAGCCCAAAAACCAATGAAGTTGATTTCCATGTATAAATTAATTTGTGATCTTGTAAAGCACACTATACTATTTTTTTTTTTTTTAAAAAAAAAGATATAATCCAGTATAATTCGATTGCACATTCTTATTTAAAATTCTATACAAATTGAACAATCTCATGGCTCATCTCTTTTTTCTTTAAACAGCCGTAGCTATTATTGATGCCAGTCAAGGTTGGAAAAATTCCATATTATTTGAAGTAATAATGATAAGGAGCAAAGCATGGATCGTTATATTCTTTTTTCGATCAAAGAAAGTTTTAGTTGTATCTGACCGCTGAGAAACACGATTTTATTCACCATTAAAGAAAAAGAATGCAAACATATTAAGAAAAAATTAAAAAAAAATTTGGTATTTGAAATTAATTTACGAGGCATATTTTCCCTTTTCTTTCAAAAGGCAATATTTAAAGATCCAAAGTATCATAATTCCATACTCTTGAACTCCTCCCTCCATCGCCAATCATCCGGTGGCACGCGCGTAGCGAGAAATTTTTCCTGGAGAGTTCTCCCATTTAAACTTACAACTCAAAATTAATTTGAAATTTCGTCGTTTATTTTGAAGGTGAAAAGAATGTCCATGCGGAGCACGGGATATCGAATAATAATTTTTTTTCTGAAAAAAAAAAATCTGTATGAAGAAAGTTTCAGTTTTACAGCAATCTTTATGGGGGGGGGGGGGGCCACACCCGTCACTACGCCACTATCCGATGCCTTGTGTTTACCTCAGAGGTTACGTATAAATCGATTCCTGAACACATAAAAATAATCAATAATTTATGGGTAAAACTTTATTTATATGATTATGAGTGTCATTATTATTTTCGAAATCTCATTTCCATGAATGCTAATTTAAAAATTTCTTTAATCTTACCGGCTTTAGGTGGCACAGATAGTAGATGAGAGTAAGTAAATGTTGATCCAATTAAGCTACTCCAATTCCAATGGAGGATCTCATGAACGTAGGATGCGTCTAAGTAGACCGCATAAAAACTAATTTTTGTCAATGATGAGAGTTTTACTTGCAGTCGACAGTTCAGATAAATTTTATTCTTCACAAAAATATAATAATAAAAATGGATGTATATATATATATTTATGTATATTGCGAACTTGAATTCATGGAAAGGTAATCGAAAAGTTCTCGAAGGTCCAGAAAGTCACTCTTGAGTTAAACTCCTTTTTTCAAAATTTTAGATCATAATCAAAATTTTCTGCTTACATTTCGTCTAGATTAATTTGTTGAACATTCTCAATTGCTTATATGCTTAAATAGAAACTGTAAGTGTCATAAAAATGGTAAAGTGGCCACAGTAGCCTAGTGGTGAACTCACGGCTGGTGTTGTTTTGGTCGAGTCGTAGGTTTCAGCCATGATGCCATTTTGGACCCGTGGTGTGGTGGGCCGAGACAATTTAAATCAGGTCTCAGTCTCAAGTCCTTCCTTTGGCTTGGGGTGGAAGTTTGGAGTGGGAGGTGCTAACTCAGGTGTTGTCCTCGTCATTTGACCGAGTTGAAAGTTTCGAGGCTCTGGAGCAGCTTCTCAGTGCGACGTTAATAAACAATCATAATCATATTCACCAAAATTGTTATGTACATAAATGTTATTAATTGTTCTCCCTAATTCAAAGGAAATACAATTATAACGCCTTACAGTTTTGAACAATGATCATTAAAAACCAATGAGAAGGCTTTGAGCAAGGATATGTTTTACATGCACCACTAACATTTGCACGACAGTTTTTGGAATTACCAGACCCTAATCTACTATATGTATCTGTTACAAGTCCATTTATTCCACAAACCACGTTATTGCAGTCTCTTTGCTTTTCGTACAAAAAGCGATTTGAGTGGATTTATAAAAGAACATATGAATGTTGCCACTTAATAAAAGAAATGCTTTCTAATCTTTTTTTTTTCAAAAACTTTTCACTTAATTTTTTCCCCTGCTATATGTATAAAACAAATAACTTTAGTTAAAAATAACAGTAGGTCGTTTCAATATCCTAAATTGATACATGCATTATGGAATCTTTGGCGATTGCGGCATTAATAATCTCGAAATGATGCAGTCAACCATGAAAAACACATTTTTAAGTTCAACGTTTCCACATAATTTTTCGATCATCTTTGTTCCATTAAGTAAAAGATTTTCTTTGAAGGTATTACACGTAGAAAAAGAGGCGTTTACGGAAGTTAGCAAAGCAATTCAAACAGTTGATTTTTGTTCGAAGTATCTAAAAGACGGATTTCAAAAAATCGAGATAAAAGTAAATCAACTTTCCTATGAGAGAAAAAGTTAAAAAGATAAAAAGACATATTATCACTCAATTAGTTTATTAATACTAACAGCTTTATATCCTGTGTAATATAAATTTTCTTTTTATCTACAAACAACCTTTTAATCAGTGAGTTTATTAATATTCCGTCTTTTATCTATGCAAAGGAATCTACGAATTCATTACGCTATGAAAATGAAGTTACTGTATTTTTTCCTAAGCAGCAGTCATTACTTCATGACGAATACTATAATCTACGATAAATTTAAAAATTATAAACGAATTGCATTGAAGATTGAAGGCTTATAATTTCAAAAAAAATTTTTTTTTTGGAATGCGGATGTAAAGAAATCTATTCATTTCAATACCTGGAAAAATCGCATGAATGTGGAAATGAATAATCGGAATAATAAAACACTTTTTTTACATTCAATTAATGTAATCGATGAAATTCTTTAAAAGCGGCAACTACAAAGCTCCTTTTTGTCGAAATAAACCTAATTATTTTGCATTATTTAGGTTAAAAATACTTCTTCCAGAAAAATATTTTGAAATAAACTTTTAACACATACATAGTGAAATAGATATTCTAGAGTTATTTGAGACATTACAATTATTAGTACAATTTTTATTCTTATTTTCTCTGCAGATACTTTTCGAAATTATACTTCCATTTAAATTATTGTAAAATTGTTGACGAAGAGGTTTTGCTATACAGTATCTAATACATTTATTTCTTCACATATAAGTCATCAATTTCTACAAATAACACTTTTTTTTACATTTGATTACAAATGAATAGATTGCTTGTTACTATTTAAACCTTTAAATTTCTTCATCCCCACTCTTTGGTGTAACATATTGTGAATACGTGTGTGTCTTTTCTTTGCAAACAAAACAACGTATCGATATTTGTCGATAAATTTTCTTGAAAATATTAAAAATAGAAATTATGAATAAAAATCCTAAATAGAATCCTGAAAAACATTATATTATCAAATATAATATCTTTAACAAATTGAAAATAAAAAACATGATTCTTTACTTTCTCTCCTACTCTCTCTAATGCTGACGATTGTGATTAAATTTCAATTGATATATGTACGATTAAATGTTATTATCTCTACTATTACCAAGCAATACGTTAATGAAAGGTATGCATGTTTAATATCTTCAAAAAAATTCGACTTCTGTACATCAGAGAAACTAATTAGCCTCTAAAATGTTCTCTAATATAAAAAACACTAACAAATGGCTCATTATATTGGTGACGAATAATTAGCACAATGAAATCCCCAATCGAGACATAATGATAGACAATATTAACATAACAAGAAATGTATTTCTTAAAATTCCTTTTCTGCCAAAGCAAGACTTCGAAAGGAGCCATCTATTATTCTTAAAGATGTCGATATGGATGTGTAAATATATCAAGGGGTAAAACGAAAAAAAAAAAAAAAAAAAAAATTTGAAATAAAAAAAATTTTTTTTTTGGATTTTTAATTTTTAAAAAAAATTGTTTTTTTTGTGGTTTTTTTTTTTTTTTTTAATTTTTTTTTTTTTAAAATTAAAATAACACAAAGAAAAAAAAAAAAAAAAAAAAAAGATTTACCTTGGCTACAAATTATTTCCTGATGTCTTAACGTTTCAAATACATTGTGTGTATGTGGGTTTTTTTGTTTAATTTTAATTCTTAATTAATGAAAAATGCAAACTTAAATAAATTAGCTCAATATTTACGATGAAGAGGTGCAACGCTGTGGTCGAACCTAAATTTTTTAGTTATGTTTATAAAGTCGTTGTGTACGCATTTACTCAATCTGCTCATTTATGCCATGTAAATAAATAATGCATTAATTATTATTACTTTTTAATTAAAATCTCTGCAGCTACTTAGGATTGAATATTAACGATTTATTTTTCAGTAAGAAAATGTAAAAAAAAAAATATATCTTTTCATCTGTTATACCTCAATTTACATATTTTTTTTTTAAAAAAAAAGATCAAATTTATAAGCTAGTATGAAAAGTGTGAAAAAAAGTAGGTCTATTTTACCATGAAAAGAAACATAGACTATCAAATTGTAAGACAAATATTGTAATTAAGATAAGGATAGCTAAATCATTAAGACTCCAGATATGATTAAATTTATTTCTAAAAAATAAGTTTTAAAAATTCATCATTTTGTTTACAAAATGGACCTCTAAGATGATAACTAGGATTTTAACATTCAATCTCGAATGTTAAAATCCTAGTTATCATCTTAGAGGGTCTCGAGAAGATTTTAAACATTGCGAGCTCATAAGACCTCGCCTCGATGACTGATTTTGCAAAAAGAAAATGAGATTTCATTTTCTTTTCCTCTATAAAACTCTTACTTTCATGCAATATTTAACATAGGTTAAAGAAAATTTCAGAGCACTAACCCGTAAATTCTTCCCCCTAATTTATCTGAAATCCAAATTAAATCTCGCGAACAAAATGCTTATCAGTATTTTGTGATTTTCAGGCCTAACATTACACTGTTTATTCAGCGTGAGGATTTGCTGCAGAAACAAATATTAATGTCACTGAAAAAGCTCAAAATTCGATCATTAAGCAAATTACCGGCGCGAAATGATATATACGAAATGTGGAGCTGTGAGTTGACCTAAGTTACGTCTCAATAAAACAATTCAATGTCAAAATATCAAGAAAGTTCTTCAACAACACGGACAATATAAATTATAAATCCCTCAAAAAAATTGAAAACTACACCCCAAATTACTCAACAAGAAGATCAAGAAACATTCTCCTGGAATAACCAACTCCTACAACTTGACCAATTACTACCTCACTTGACACCCAATCACACCTTCGGCGAGTCAACTGCTCGACTCACCAACAAAATTTCATCTCTTCACAATGCAACTCCCAGCAGGCAGGCCCGACTTAATTCCTTTAATATCTCTAGCATTACATAACTTTCAACTATTTAAATTTTTAACCGTAAACCTTAATTTTTTAACTTTTTTTTAACTTCCAAGCATTTTCAAATCTATTTGCTAATTGTATACGTGTGTGTTAAATTTCACTTTTTTTTTTAATTAACCCCGTCTCATTTTTGGTTTTAATAATGATATACATTGCGACTTTGTAAGACGATATTGACATCAGTGATACTTTTAATTGTATTTAATGCAATTAAAATTTGTCATCAACTTTTGCCTCCCAGAATCACAATATTTATTTAAAAATTATTTATTTGGAAATGTATACAAATTTTGATACTGTTATGAAAATTACATTAACCTTTGCAACTGTAGAGAAATCTTTCTTCAAGATCAAAAACAATAAAAAACCTACTTGAAATTTAACATCTATCGAGAATGATTTATGCATATATCCTCAGCCATTCTACTTATCGAATGGGAATTAGACAAGAAAAAAAAAAAAAAAAAAACTAAATTATGACGATATAAAAAAAACGAATTTGTATGAAACAAATAAGAAACTGAAGTTCAAATCACATATTGTGTACTTATTATAGTAAGTCGCATATCAAATTGTATTTTATAAGTATATGAAGCGATTATTTTTGTTAGTTTAATTATGAACGTTTTTTGTG
>BMAW01049345.1:332578-346041 GCA_019974015.1 Nephila pilipes
ATGTAAATAACGCAAATACATATTGCAATGAATTTTAAATAATAATTTTAATGAGTTATTTCTAAAAGTTTTAACTGTGTTAAAACTTCTCTTTCCGTTGCCAGTTACTGCAGCAATTCCTTTCCGCTCTTTCAGCCAATGAAAATTGATAAAAAAATTCTCTTCGGTCATGCATGTGTACAGAACACTTTAATGCACTTGCTATATTAAGCATTAGAAAAGAAAATGCAAAAAACTGTGATTTTTCTGAAGTAATTAATGCATAAAAAAACACGCATCAGTAAAAAATGTTCAAGTTTGTAATTTTTTTTTTTTTTTTGCTTTACAAAAAAATTTAGGGTCCAAATGGTTTCTTGCACCCAAGCCCCTTTAGAGAAGGCCGATTCTGGTGTCAAGGCCCCGCAAGTTAACTTTATATCGGGTCTCGCTTTTCATCGGGTCGCCTTGTACATAAATCGCAATTTTCCACATTACTACCATTCTCATCTATCATTCCATCATCGTTTCCATTATTAATTTTCTTATAATGTAAAAAACAACGCGTAAATAACCGCATTCCCTTTGAGAGAGCCTACGGAGACATTCTAACACCCGAGAAGAAATGAAAGCAATGAGAGAGATATATTGCGCATAAGGTTATCAACCTTAAGATCTGGTATTTTCTCATTCGCATGAGGACTGATGCCAGTGATTCATTCACCGTGTATTTACATAATTATGTGAGTGTAATTAATATTTGAAAGTCAGATTCGCAAAAGAAAAATAAATCGAAGAAAATCGAATAAATTGATTCTTAGCGATTTAGTAAAATCATCAACCCTGTTTTTTTTTTTTTTTTTTTTTTTTTTTTTTGCATTCATGAATTAGAATCTTGCTGAATGTGTTGGATCTGTATATATAGAGGTAGGTATTCCCCCACGTGTAGAAGTGGGAGGGGAATGATAACATTTACTGACATTTCCCTTATATATATATTCTAAATTTTAGAATATATTTAAGTATTTCTATATTTTAGAGATGTTTCATGAATATAGAAATAAATAATTATAGAAATTTCTCTCTGTTTTAAATATTTTTATATTTAGAGATATTCGATTAAAAAAAATTCATTATTTAAACAAAAAACAGTTTCTTGGTGGATTTTGATTTTTTAAATCAATATTTTTTTATTCAACAGTTACATCACAAACAATTCCCTGAAAATTCTTTT
Organism: Nephila pilipes; assembly: GCA_019974015.1. Taxonomy (NCBI): domain Eukaryota; kingdom Metazoa; phylum Arthropoda; class Arachnida; order Araneae; family Nephilidae; genus Nephila; species Nephila pilipes. The sequence goes on from BMAW01049345.1 coordinate 333,789, forward strand.
TTTTTTTCTACTAAAGTCCTTGAATTTGTTTCATGAAACATTATATTCAATTCTGATAATATGTACTTCAATAATATTAGGGAGTTTGTGCATAAAATATACAAGAATGGTTCAAAAAGTACCGGTGTTGAATGAAAGTAGTACTGCCAGGACAACTTGTTATTACTATTGTGTGCTGGCATCTGTTTAACGGCGCCAAAAGAAATTTGACCCTGATTCATAGGTTAGTTTTGATTGTTTTCGATCTGATGTCTTTAAAAACACCGGAAACCAAGCAATAATCGAAGCAATCTTGCGAGTTCACAACGATCCCTTAGATCTCTTTAACGTTCTATAATAGGCGGTGCCGTCCCATTTGGAAACAAAGATAGATGAACTGAGAACTTCCTGAATAATTGACAAAATCTTAACAAAAAATTTGCTAAAATTTTGTCTGACAGTCACTGTGTTCTGTCTGCTCAGCCAAATTATTCTATTAAATCACCAAATGTTATACATAGACTAACTAGTAACTTTTTCATTCAATCCTCTTATCAGAATCAATTCGTTTTACTTTGGAGTTCGGGACATTCAAAAATATTTTGGAACTCGTAAAAACGGTCGCCGAATTTAATATGTACATCGACTGGATTTCTCAAGATATATTAATAATTATCTAAACAGAATGAAAAAACTAATAAATTTTTTTGATTTGATAAATTTTTTGCAATTTTGGGAAACATCTCGATTAAAGATATATCCAACAGGATAAACAACGGAAGAGAAGTGATTCTAAGCAACCGGGTCTTTAGCAGATTGGCAAACACCCCGGGCCTTTCGCAAAAATTTAATTTTGTAGAATAATGCAATTTACAACCGAATAAACTATCTGGAAAATATTCTATTATTCAGCAGAAAAATAATACATATCCCGTTTAAATAATTTCTGAAATATATTCAAAATTGATCCCCGATGCACTAACACTTTCAGAGAACTTTTGATAAAGCAGTGATCAATAAAAAATGTTTAGAAATTTTTTACAGGAGCTGAAATAGATATTAATTAATATGAAAAAAAAAAAAAAACTTTAAAAAGGAATTATAGCCCCATGCTGCTCCATATCCCTCATAAATCAATCAACATTCACAGAGCTTACTGCTTTTTCTTGAAACTCATATCGATTTTTGAATACATTCCACTATTCGTGCACTTATAAAATGTTTTTAGAACTGCATTAATTGCCATTGGCTCAGAAAATTCTTTTTTATTATATTATTAATATATTAAAGTGCTTATTTTTTCGCAAAAACAAATGGCAACATCTAGAATAAACAAGAATCTATTATCATGAATCTATTCGTTCTGAAATCCGCGTACGTTCGGTTACTCTGATTTTCCATCAAGGATTCGCCGGCGGTTGTGTTCCCCTTTGCATTTTTATAAGAGACATCTCGGTTTAAGAAGCTTAAAAGAATGATAAAGAACAGAAAAATGGATTTTAATGGATGGAATTTGTTGATGATACGGCTTAGTCAAAAAATGTATTTTGTTCATAATAGTCTTATTTTAAAAAAACTATAATGATTGATCTATTTTCGAAAATTTTAATCATAATCCGTTGTAGATCGTGTTTTAATCTGTTCATTATTGAGAATATTGTAGTTTGAGGCCGTTTTTTTATAACACGAATATGAATTATTTGTTTTTAATCACCGAGGTTAGCAATATTAAAGAAATTCAAAACAAACGCCGTAAGATGAAATCACTCATAACTATTTCTCTGGGTCAGATAATTTCAACAATCAACGTTGAGAGAAAAAAAAAAGACGGTTGAATGTATTATTCAACTTCATTAATTCATTTTTTTTGTATTTCTCTAAAAAATTTCAAGGATTAGGTGATAAATTTTCTTACGACAAAACAGATTTCAAGTCGGTTACTCATATTATCTAATTTTATACATGAGAATCTAAAAACAATATTGATACATGGTTTATTTTTTATTTCAGGCTAAATAAACAATAACAAGATTCGATCAGCTGTGGTACAAATATTTCAGGAATAATCAAATGCAAATAAAATCTTCGCTCACATCTTAAACGCAATGACAGGTACTTTAAAACAATTTGTCCCACTTATAGAAACAGGGCCGTCTGAAACAAAATCAGGACCTGATGCCTAGTTAATTTACGGGGCCTTTAAACCAACTTTGAAGATTAAAAAAAATTATTTAATTCATTTTGCGCCTGTATGTATACCATTTTTTTTTTTTTTTTACAAAGAATTAATATAGTATAACTCGGTGCACGAAATAATAATACAATAACAAATAATACAGAACTAGTAATAATATATACAATCAGCGGGGAGTCCACTGAGCATACCCACCCTCTGTCACAATTTCAAGTCATAAAAAGAAACATATCTGAGCAGGGAATTTCTACCAAATTTAAGATATTCAATTTGTTATTTCATATCAAAGTTGTTTGTCGTGTCTAAGCACTGGCTCGATCTACTTATCGTTCAATAAATGTATAGTTCTCAATTTGAATTTGATTCCTGAGTTAATGTTTAATTTATTTTTAGCCAAGGACTAAATAAGCATGAATAATAAACGAAATAAGCAAACACAATTAAGCGTTCAAAATTTTTTAAAGAAAAAGAAATAATTGTGTGACTGCGAAGAGACATTTATAGCAAATGAAGAGGAATTGAGCTTCGGAACCAAGTGCAAGTCCATCTCATATTATTGGTAACAACGTTCCGCGAAGAGGGGATCGGAAAGCTCGCTCATAGATATGACAAATGCCTGAATTTTCACAGTGCTTATGTTGAAAAGTAAGCCTGTTTGTACATAACTTTGGCAACAAATTCATCTTGTTCTGTACGCATGTCTTTTTTTTATAGCTCACCGGAGGTTGAAAAAAAAAACTGGCCCTCGTATTTTGCCCTCATATTTCAGAGATATACGTAGATTCATATTAAAACCAATAAAAAATGAAATCATTCTAATTTTACAAAATCAATCGCAAACGCAGGGTCTAGTTCGTTAGAACTTCTTAAAACTCCTCCGTGCAACCTTGATTTGAAATAAATACACGTAGATATTTCATATTCAAATGATACTGAGTAGATTTTTCGCATGAAAAATAGCAACAGAAAATTTATTATTATTATTCAGTCTCGCTCTTTAAAAATAAAAAATTTACCTGAAATAATATTAAAATCTTTAGTAATATTAAAAATTTTACCAATGATATTAATCACAAATCGTCTTTTGAGAAAGGTAAGTTTATCGCTCTGCCACTACTAGATTATTACTAAATAGTCATTTTAGAAGTGTATAAATTTAGTACTATTTTTAATTTTCATTTCTTTTATTCTATTTGACAACATCAGGTAAATGGAACAAGCTAATTGGTTCTTTGAATGAAAGATCTGGCTATCGTGATGATAATATAAACTTTTTTTTTGAGACTTATCCAATGAAAATTCATATTTTGATTATTTATAATTTACGTTAATCAACAATAATTTCTCAATCCTTTATATTTAATTTCTAAGCAAAAGTATTCTTGTAGGACTTCGAGTCAGGGCGATATTCCAGGTAATATGTATATTTATTTTCCTTTTACACGTACATAAACAATGATTATTCATTCACTCGTTTCATAGTATCGGGAAAAAAATTAAACATAGCACCGAATTCTTGACTTGAAATTGTGGGTCCCTACCTGGTGAGAGAAAGCAAAAACACCACAGAAGCTCCATCTTGTGGATTAAAGTTGCAACAATATTCTTTTGTGAGAGGCCGTATTTTTGGAGTCAAATACTGGAAAAGATGGATTACTCGTTATAAATGGAACTTGCTTAGAAATGTTTAAAATTGCAGTCGTGTTCAAGAGCTTAGTGCATTCTTGTGGCCAATTTGGTTTTCAAAGGACTTATTATGCTTTCATGACGACGTTATGTTTCAATGTTGAAGAGAGAAGTACTTGAAAGAAAACGTCCTGGTGTCTCTCTTCTGAAGAATCTCTCAAAAACAGATCAATTAATGCATCTTCAATGTCAACTGGAGACGAACAAACTTTGGGTTTATGAGCTGAATTTTGAAAATGACTTCAAAACGAAGCTTTAAAAATGATTCGGAGAGAGAGAATTTCAAGCAGAGAAAGCGTATAAAAGCTGTGTAATGATTATATTTTTAGAAGGTGTATTAAAAGATGTTATATTATTCATGATAAAACACTTTCTATTTTCTTATAATTCTGATATATTTTTTTTAAAAAAAGTTATTAATTTTAAACACGTTAGGTTAAAAAAAATAGTTTACTACACTTTTTTTTTTTTAAATTCAAAGTGCAAACATTAATTTTTCTGCATATTTTCTTTTCAACGTATCTATTTTATAATTTTTTTTTCTTTCTTTATTACGTATTTATTTCGTTATTACCATCCATACTTTGTTACACCTTCAATTTAAGGGACATAATAATTTAAAACGCTAAGCGTTTTTATGATTTTCAGAGAGTAGTACTAAGATAAAAGTTTTGTACTCTCTTACTTCAGATGAAAAAATGGAATAATCGTTATCAATGTTTTTATATTTCACATATTTTCCATAAAGATACAACTAGGAAATTAGGATATGAAATGATAAATACAAAATTACAATTGCAGTATTTAAATAGAACATCTATAAAATAACATTTCTTATTTATAAATTCAGTTCAGAAATAGTGTTATAAATTGTAACTCAAGATTGAAAAGTAAAGAGAATCCAGTAGACTATTGGGGAAACTTTCCGAATGTTAAACCTTACACTATTTTTTAATCTCTGATCTGCTATTTATCTCCGAATGCAAGATCGGATCGTAAGTAAATTTTCGCCTTAAAAAAACCTATTTTAGACTATTATTTGGGAACTACGATCTACATTTCTTCATATACAATTAACGAGGGTAATTCAAAAAGTAGCTTGTCAGAAACGAGGTAACTCACTATGGTTTTACTCATTGATCGTTTTCCCTTTTTCTAAGACGTTCTTAGTCTGATAAATTTCGCATCATCTCCTTCCCTTCAAAAAAATTACCATAACTTTTCCGGCCGAGGGGAACATCTTCGCCTTCTTCAGCGGTAATTCATGAAAAGCAGACTATTGTTTTGATTCTTGCTTTATTTCAAAATATAATAATGAATTCAAGTCTCGCAAAGAGTCACCAAAGCAAGCGGCAACTATCAAAACTAATCTAAAATCCAGTGTTAAATTTGTTTTGGCGCATTGGCGCTCAAACAAATTTGACACTGGTTCTTAGGTTACGCTGTGAATAGTGTGGGGACAAAAATTTGAAGGGAAGAGGGAGAGGTACTCTTTTTTTTTTTTTTAAAAAAAAAAAAAAAAGTTCATATAAGGCTATGTTTATGTATCATTTTTATTACTTATACTTATTTAATCCTTAATCTAAAAATAAACTAATTATTAACACAGGTATCTAATTCAAACTGCGAACTAAAAATGTATAGTAAGACAGATAGCGCTATCCGGTGCTTGAATACCACAAATAATGTTGAACAAAACAAAATTAATTCTTTTAAATTTGTTTGGGATTTCCTGTACAGATGTGTCTTATTTTGTCTGTGCGTGAAATTATGACAGGAGGCAAGTGCCCTCATATCCACGGATGAGCCACTGGATGGTAACATGCCCTAGTAATTTTATATTAATTTTATTATATCATTATTTCATAATCAAAATGGAATGTATATTTAACATGCCTATCTTTCTTACTATTTTAACCGGGACTACTTATTCAATATCATCTTGAAAAACCGTGATAAGATGCCGGGTAGGTCTTATTTTTGGCAGAAACTTTTGCTCACTTTTTGAACTCTCAAACGTACTTTCGATTCATATTCTTTGAGCAAGGATGCTATCATTCACAAAGAGACTGATGAAAACAATAATTTGTTTTTCGAGATAGGAATCATTACACTTATATAACCATTATCTTTCTCTCTTTTCCTTTTTTGCAAATTTAGGATACTTTTCCCACCCACACTTCCTTTTCCGCTTATAGTTTTTGTGATCTAAGACAGCCGGATGGAGAAGTCACGGAATTAGATGATTCCTAGTTCAAGACTCGATTTTATCAAAGATCGATGTGTGGAACAGCGAAGATGCTGTACATTACATATCTTCGGTCCCTTTAGTATGGAAATTTTGGAAGTCTGATTACAACTCAGGTATGTCCTTGCCATTTGTTCAAAATTATGAAATTTGATCATGGCCCAAAATTACTAATCTTCTTATGTTGAGAGAACACCTCAATTTTCTCCTTGAGAAAAATTGTAGTAAAATTATATCTTTATAAATAAACATAATCTCTAATAGAAAAGTATTTCTTTTAGTGGAATGAATGCAGTCATTTTTAAAAGGGATAACCTTTAAGATGAAGAGTCTTTTTTTACCCTCTCAACCTAATAATTCGAAATCACATACAGGGGATGAATTTCCCGATATATTCTTTTTATGTTCGAAGGAGGTACAAAAAGTAGTAATTTTTGAAGACAGGTGACGTTGCTAAGACAAGTTGGCGTTTCCATTGTGTGTTGCCATCTGCATAAACGGCACCAAAACAAATTTGACCCCGATTCATAGGTTATTATCGAATAGGGCCGTAAGAGTCAATTTGCGATAGTTGTCACCGCCATTAACACCTAGATTCCTCTTTATACACTGGTAATCAATCAATTATCAAAACAAAGAGCTGCTTCTGGTGAATATTTCCAAAGAAGACGGTCTCATCGATCGGAAATATTATGGTGATGATTTTTTTTTTTTTTTTTTTTTGAGATATAAAGGACGTCGTAATGATGGACTTCTTAAAAAAGGGAACAAATGAAAATCTACCTACAATAAGTTACCATCCATTCCCATTCATAATATACAGCCCCTTTCTCATGCTTGATAAGGGAACTCTTTGAACTGTCATTGTACACTCTAGCTGTCCAAATGTTTTTATAAATGTCATTTCGATAACTGGAGTGATTGTGATTATTTATCAACGTTGTACTGAAAAACAACACGAGAGATATTGGCGACGGATCATCAATCTGCAACTCGGTTAAAACAACGCCGTTTATGCGTCCGTGACCATGATCTCTAGACTACCACGGCCACTTCGATTTATGATATATAAATGCTTATCCATCAGTAAAATGAATCTTAAAATCTAAGGAGAAGCAAGCTTTTCCTGAGATAATGTTATCATTTTCACTGGAACAGGTTTAACAGAAAAGTAGGAGATATATTTTTCTATAATTTGTAGTTGATATATTTTTCTAATTTTTTGTGAAATAGTCGCTAAAGGAGAGTGATAGGAAATAAAATGAGTCAGTTGAAAAAATATATGAATAAAAATCTCATATAAGTTTTTTTAACACTAAATTGGCAGAAATCATCACTTCGTCGAGGCGCCAAATTGTACACAGTGATCAAGTGATTGATGGCGTAGAAGGAACAACGTGTTTGAGGATAGGATGGTTAAAAAACGACCATAGGAAGGGGGGGAAAACGTGTTCGGAGGAAAAGGAAAAATAATAACCGTTCTTTTCAGAAGACCTCATCATGCGAAGGTTTCAATAAAAATATGATAAAAAAAAGAGAGAGAGAATACCCAAGGAGGGAAATCTTTGAAGTGTTTGTAAACAAGGCGAGAAGTTAAGACTCCGCTCCGACGATCAGATTGGGCGAATTATGGCGATTTTCATCACTCGTGACCGAAACTGGTGTAGAAGCGAAACACTAAAATAAAAAAAGTATAACATACCAATTGGAAGCTTGTTTAGGAAACGCCAGACAGAGATGGCGCCAAAGTTTTTGGAATTTTTATGTATTTCTGCTAAATTTTTTTATTTTGGTGTTCAACTTGGCGTAAAGCTTTGCATCAGTTATTTTACTAGTTTAACTTGTTAACGGATGTTACGCTATTATGTACATGTGTACGTGCGTGTTCTCAGCTAATCACCGGAACGTTTCTTTATCTGTTTCTTATGGAAATGCGTTCCAAAGCAATATGCGCGAGATAGAATTCTATAAAAATTTCGATGAGCGAAAGCTGTTCTAAAAATATTTTTGGTAAAGGAGGAAATGTGACTTTTAAAACTTACTCAATAATATTGAAATGTTTATGTTCATAATGTGTATATTATGTGAAAAATATGATATAATTTCTCCGTTTCATCCGAATATGTACATCTAATTTTAAATGTTCTCAAGTTTCAATTTTTTTAATACAGTAAGCACTCTTTAATCCGACACCTGTCGGTTCGGCACATTCTGTAATCCGGCACCGATCGAGCCGTTCGCTTTTGGATATTTTCGTGTGGGTTCCGGAGTTGGTTGACCTTGAACGTGAAGTCACGACACAGTACTGCAAACATTTTTGTTCAATGCTTATTGAAACTTCCAGTTTTTACCTCAATACAGTATTTTTGTTTTCAACGGAGTTACGTATACATATTTCCACAATACTACTGTTACAACTGTGTACTATACTCTAAAATGTTCTCGGAAACCCATCAAATGCTCTTTAAGTGCTAGTAAAAGTAAGAGAGTTGTTCAGCCAGTCGATAGAAATTCCAAGAGATGGTGCTCGGAGGATGTACAACATATTTAGAAAGTATTGTGACTCACTAGACAACTGTCTAAATCTCAGTTACTCGTGTTCGTAATCATGACGCTTTTCGCTCCTCCAAAATTCTTTGTCATAACATTTCCGGTCATTGAGATTATCTTCGTCTTTTTCGGAAAAGATTCAACGGAAGCAACTCAAAGTTTTGATTTCTGCTTGATTTCCGGGCATTAATGATGAATCCAGGTCTCGACGCGGTAGCAATCAATTTTTGATTGGACAGCAAATGACTATCAAAATTAACCAATGAATCAAAGTCAAATCTGTTTCGGCTTCGTTTAACTGATGGTCGTGCCTAATGGTAACAACAATGTTCCTTAACGATACTATGTGTCTTCAAATACAAGTACTTTTCGAACTCGTAATAAGAAGTGTTCGTCACAAATTACATTAAATGTCATTGCGCTGTATTAATTTTTCTTTTGTGTTATATTTTTATCAATGCAAGAGTATTGAACTAAATTAATGTTCAATGACTTAATTTAATTTTGTTGATGCTAGAATGACGGAATACTTTGTAGGATATTTGTATCGTCGTCACAGGTTCAGAGTGTGCGTAAACACATCAAATACATGTTTTAATTTTTTTTTAAATTTTTATCTAGAAGGATTTATATTTGGTATCTTATGGACACTTTGGCAAAATCGAGGTATAATCGATTTTCATCGGTATCATTTGGTATAATCGAGGTTTGTACCGATGTTACCTTCCGAATAACACTTTTGTGGAGATTACATTTTACAACATAATACATACGAATATTATAAAAAACCTGTAAAGTTTAATGAATAGCAACTGGCAGTGCCTGCACTAATAAAAAGCGGCGCCCGTTATAAAATTAACTTGCGGGACATTTCAGCTAACTTCGTTTCGTGTATGTGCTATTTATTACATTGTGACCATTTTCGTGAATGTGCCATTTATTACATTACAAATTGATATAGTGAGGATTGCGTAAAGTGATGTATAATTTTAAAATTTTTTAATTATACACTCACAATAGTTAGTATTAAATAAAAATAATTGCTTCGTATATTTATAATATATAATTTGGTGTGTGACTTTCTATAATAAGTTTACAATATATGATTTCATTTTCACATAATTTTATAGATAATATTATCATTAGCTAGTTTTTTTTGGCTAATTCGGATTCGATTTATAAAATAGCTAAGGAGGTCAAAGTTTTTTTTTACAAATATTAAATCTCCAGATCTATTAATATTGTGACCTTGGAAGGCAAAACTTGAAGAAAAATTTTGATTTAATTAAATAAATCGTCCTGCTTAATCACAATGCCCAGATTACCACTGCTTCCTTCCTCTCCCCCTAAAAAAAGCAAGAAAAGGGGGGAATCGTAAAATGAATAGAATTGTTGGAAATCAAATGGAATCATCCTTTTGATATAGCAAAATGAAGTCTGCGGGGCGGGGCTTTGTGTATTTGTCCACTTTTAAAAACCTCTTCGCGCCAGCCCTGGATACTAACGGTTTCGTGAGACCCTACAACAAGTGATGGATAGACTAAAGCTAGAAAAAAAATTACAAGTCTTGGAAAATATTCATAGGCGAAATAATGCATGAATTAACAATTATTATTAACATTTATTCCGCGTTGTAATTCATATTTTTCAACAAAATTTATTTTTAATTGATTATATAAAATATTTTTATGTGGTAAATTTACTTTCACTTATATACATTTTTATAGCTTATGTATATAAAATATTGCTATCAAACAAAGCTGAAATAAGCCATATCAGACGTCATTAGATGATAAGCAGTTTTTAATCAGAATGTTGTGTAGTAACGTAAAAGCGTGTAAAGTAAAACATTAGTTAACTTTAAAAAGTAATCTAAAGCAAAATTTGAGAGAGAGAAGTAGTTTGTTATACGATAGAAACGAGAAATCACGAGTTCAAATTCCGATTCTACCACAAACCATCATGGATGGTACTACACACATGAAATAATTTTTTTCTGAGGGAGGGGAAGTGTGCAGAGAAGTAAGAATCTGTTCAGATGTTGTGTTTACAGTTCCACAGTGGTTTGACAGATTGTGAAATATGTCGTTAACAACATTGCATAACTCTAGGACGATATCAGTAATATGAAACACCGATTTTACGAAAACCTTAACAGTTATATGCGAAGAAAGTACTTGTTCAAAAAAAGTACTTGTTTTTTTTTACGACACATGGCGTAGCGTAAGAAAATTGGTGTTACCACTGTGTGCTGCCATCTATTTAACTACGCCGGAACAATTCTGATGCAGATGAATAGGTTATTTATGATTAGGAAGCCGTCTGCTGCCAAATCAAAATTTGATGACTTCCACTTTAGTAGTCGTCATTATTCTGTATCGCGTTGTCACGGTTGATAAAACTTGGATTCAGCCCAGAAACCAAGCAACATATAAAACGATGGATTACTTCTGGTGAATCTGCTCCAAAAATATTGAAGACGGTCTCATTGGTGGAAAAAGTTATAACGACGAATTTCTGGGATGAGAAGGGCTTCATACTCAAGGACTTCTTATAAATACGGAAAACGATCAATGGACAAATACTGTTAAAAAATGAAGTTGATATGCGTTTTTCATATTGCATCAAAACAGAAATATAGAAATAGAAATTATCTCAATCGTACACATTTCAATTTCTTATGAATTCGTCTAAGAATAACAAAAACCAAGACAAGAATGCAATTGCCATCGCGCACAGCAACATATTTAACTCAGACGTTTAATAATAGAACAACCCTTCTAAATTGGAATAATAGAACTTTGATGTCTCCCGTCGATATCCATCTTTATTAATAACCACTACAACAAAGCCTCTTGAAAGTTTCCAAGGGAAGAAAAAGAAAAAAAAAATTCCTTCCATGGTAAAATCGGAATTCTAAGAGGCAAGTACGAGTGCTTCCACAAGAGTTGTGTGTTATGCGAGAGTGTTAGAAACGACAGCAACTTTTTAAAAATAATTTCGCTCTTGTAAAGCCACTTGTGAGGTCTGTCAGAGTTCAAGGAGCCGTGGCGAGAGGAATGGAAATAAATAAGTAAATAAGAAAACCTCGCGCCTCAGATATGTGGGTGTGACTTGCGGGAACCGTAGCGGTACGGGTTAGGATAGGAATTCGCCCAAATGGTCACTGCATTCATTTTTGTTGCAGCACGCTGAAGTTTGACCGATTGGCGACTTTAGAAATGCTTCTTTGGCGATGATTTGCATTTGTGGACGTTCATTTGAAAAAAGTCTTAGGAATAATATTTAATTAATAAAAGTAATTTCTACATCAGGAAGTTTTTGAGTTATTTTTCTTTGATAGCATTAAATTTTTATCGCATAAAGCTAAAAAAGTCTCGAGGATGCAGAGATGGTTCGGACTGGTATTGCTAAAATATACATAAAATAAATGCAAATGAAGTAAGTACAAATAAGAGTTAAGTAAGGAAAGAGAGTCAAATTTAATTAAGTAAGAAAAAACGTAATAGTTATTTTTAGGTTTTATTCTTATTTTGTAAAATGTTTACCTCAAATATTTGAAAATGCGTTTTTTTTTTTTTTTTTTTTTTTTTAAT